>LAPY01001672.1:28507-57373 GCA_000970635.1 Eragrostis tef
TTCTTCCCCCCCCCCCCCCCCCCCCCCCCCTTGAGCAGCCTATGTTTGTTGCCAGTCTGCTTTTATTCATTGGATTGTTACTTCATCATTTTCTCGCTCTTTTATCTGTCTGGTAGTGGTAGGGACAGTGTTCACTAGAATACCAGTTTGTAGAAGTGCTTCACTTATCTCTTGTCTTCACTGGTAGGAGAGGATTGACATAATCTGTGACAATCTGGTTCTGAATGTCTCTTTTGTGATTCTTCGAATAAAAAGGTTGCTTTTGTGGCATCGAAGTGATTGCTTGGTTAATGTGTTTGAGTTAGGTTTTGTTCCTAAATACTTTCCATCAACATTTTCCATGCTAATCTGCAATGACCAAATCCAACTGCTTGTTACTTTAACTGTTACCATGTTCTGTTATTTGATATGCAGACCATGTTGGTTGACTATGTTTTGACCTTCCCAGGGTGAAAATAGGATTGTTGCCATGACCTCTAGCCGTTCTGATTGGTGTATTTCACGGCAGAGAACTTGGGGTGTTCCTATTCCAGTTTTTTACCATGTGGACTCACAAGAACCTCTTATTACTGAAGAAACTATTGAACATATCAAGGGTACGTTGATGTCTATTTTCCGGTTGCATTTCTATGTCAGGTTTCCACCATGTTTCAAACATCATTGCAATCAAGCAGCTGCACACCTAAATGTCATGTTTGTTGGCATCCGTAGCGGCACCTAATTTTTGACAGTTACCCTATAACTAAGTGCTTTATGTGCACATATGTATTGAGTTCACAGTTGTTTTTATCTAAACCTAAATGCTATTGCTGTATCCTTAGTAAGCCCACTTTAGAACATTTGTGCTCCGTGACATGTCTGATATCCCAATACTCATCCTTTATGACATGAGTTACCACATGCCTGATCTAGAATTGCATTCATATACCTACAGATAAATATATTTTGCATGTTGTGCAGCTATTGTGTCAAAGAAAGGTAGTGATGCATGGTGGTACATGACAACTGAGGAGCTTCTTCCGGATAAATATAGGGATAAAGCATCTGAGTATCATAAGGGAACTGATACAATGGATGTTTGGTTTGACTCTGGTACCTTTCTATCTTCATAGTTACTCTACTGAACAGTTTTTTTATAGAAAGCATTTTATGTTTTTCAACACACAGAATTACAGAATGTTGATGTTCAGAGTTTTAAAATCTTCATCGTTTCTTGATTGATGATTCAGGTTCCTCATGGGCTGCTGTTTTAGCGAAAAGAGATGGTCTAAACTTTCCAGCAGATATATATCTGGAAGGTTCTGACCAACATCGTGGATGGTTTCAGAGTTCATTGTTGACCAGCATTGCAACTACAGGTAATTGCTTACATGTGGGGTAAATTTGTTACACTTGTTTCTGGTATGCCATCAGAAGCTCCTTACTTTCTTCTCTTCCTGAATTGTTTCTTTAGTATTAAAAGTTCTTATTTCTGAGGAATAATTACTTCTTTATTTGGAAGATGTGTTTTAATCCAATTCCATGCATGGTTGTAGCTTATCCTAAGAAATTCATTTTGAGCCTTTTGAGAAGATATGACAGTTTTTTTGTTTTCTTATTCGAAACTGAAGAAATATCCACATATTGTATACATTCCTTTGATTGCTCCGTGATCTGAAAGAACCAGTGCCTTTTTTCCGATTATTTGTATAAAATTCGACTAACTGACCCAGCTTTGTTCTTCACTTTTTCATGAAAAAAACAGGCAAGGCTCCATATCGTAGTGTTATTACACATGGTTTTGTATTAGATGAAAAGGGTTTCAAAATGAGCAAATCTCTTGGCAACGTAGTTGACCCAGAGAAAATGATTGCTGGTGGGAAAAACCAGAAGGTATTTTACTAGAGCTTATTTCTTTTCTGGTTTTGCCGAATATAAATATCCACCTCCCTTGTGCAGGAAGAACCTGGCTATGGAGCAGATGTCCTCCGTCTATGGGTTTCTAGTGTTGATTATGCTGGTGATGTTTTGATTGGTCCCCAAATTTTGCGCCAGATGTCTGATATGTACAGAAAACTACGAGGCACAGTGCGGTTTCTGTTGGCAAATCTCCATGATTGGAAAGTATGTTCAGGTGGTCAAACATATGTTAAATTTCATTTTGGGATCTAGTCCTGTGTTTAGGAATATATCTTTTGTATAGAATTCTTATAGTAGATGTCCACGTGGTTAATAAGAGCTGCATGATATTCTGCGATGGCCTTTACTTCTGATTTGAATGATCACATATTTGATATTTCTTAACTGTTGATTTTTCCTTTTCTAATGTTTTGTTACCGCTTTTATTTCTATGTACATTTATTTCTCTTTCCATAACCTTATCCCCTTATTGTTTCTTGTCACAGCCAGAGAATTATGTGTCCTACAATGATCTACCAAAAATCGATAAGTACGCACTTTTCCAACTGGAAAATGTTGTGGCTTCCATGAAGGATAGTTATGAGAATTACCAGTTCTATAAAATATACCAGGTGTCAACATTTCTTTTAGTCATACAAGCTTCTCAGCTTTGACTTCCTTTATGATTAGGTCATTGACTTTTGTTGCTATTTCAGATGCTTCAAAGATTTGCTATTGTTGATTTGTCCAATTTCTATTTTGATGTTGCAAAGGATCGGCTTTATGTTGGGTATGTCATATTTATTTGCAGCCTGACATTCCTTTTTAAATAACAATGTTAGCCAGTTTTATTTTATTTAATTTTATGTTACTTCTATCTTATCAGAGGCCGAGTTAGTTTCACAAGGAAAAGCTGTCAAACAGTCCTCAAGGCACATTTACTCTATCTTGTTAGGGCCATTGCACCAATTATGCCCCACTTAGCTGAGGATGTCTGGCAGAACCTACCCTTTCAATATACCTTGCAAGATGGATCCCTTGCAAAGTTTGTTTTTGACCTAAAATGGCCAGAAAAGAATGAAGAATGGCTCTCCGTTCGCAAGGACGATGTTGATTTTCTGAGCATTATCCTTGAGGTATTCTTTGATGTGTTAGTTGTTATGCTCCCCAAAAGGAGAAAGAACTGGCTATATTTTTATTTTCACATAATTATTTCATTGTCATTCTTTATTTCGTGTATATTCTATTTACTGCTTGGGTTCCTGTCTTGGGGTTTGATAACTTATTACATCAAATTCTGTTGGTGAGCAGTTGAGGTCAGAGGTGAACAAAATTCTGGAGAATGCTCGCACAGGAAAACTGATAGGTTCTAGCTTAGATGCAAAGGTTTATCTTCATACTGAAAGTACAGAAGCAGTGACAAAGCTAAAGGAGTTGTCATCTGCATCTAATGACGCGGATGCTCTGCATCGCTTATTCATCACATCACAGGTAAAGACACGGTCGGTCTTCATAAAATCACTTCCTCTGTACGCACGCTAGATGTTTGACATTACTTCCTCTCTACAGGTGGAGGTTCTCCCATCCCTCGGTGAAGAAACAATAGCATCTGTATCTTACACAGGAAAGTTCAGTGACCCACGCACTGGAGATGTATGGATTGGCGTGACTCGTGCTGATGGTGCAAAATGTGAGAGGTGTTGGAATTACACCCTGGACGTGGGATCTTTCCATGATCATCCTACTCTGTGCGCACGGTGTCACGGCGTCATTGATTTGCAGCCACAACCTGCTGCCGCGGCTGTTAGTTGAGGATGAAATGTTAGTGTTACCTTCGACTTCATTTAGAAAACCATTGGTGTTCATTGGTTTGGAGAAAGCTTTTACACTACTATACACTTATTATACTAGAAGAAAGATGTACAAGGACGTTGAGGATTTGGGAGATCGTCTTCAGTTCGTACCTCAATTTTGCCTGTAAAAAGTTGTACATTAACATTCCAATTTATGCATAGGCCACGGAGAGTACAATTTGGATTTTGTGCCATGATTTATCTTTCTTCTCTTGTAATTCTACTGCGGGACTCGCTTGAAACAGCTGTGAGCATAAGACCTCTCTGACTGCAAGATACTTGTTTCAGGGCACCAAATCCTTGATAATGGGTGCAGTTGCAGTAACAAGTTATGGAATTTATACACAGGATGGCGTTGTACTGTTCTGTGTTGTCCTTGCAATCTGGGTTGAAAACACAGCTCAGCCGACTATGGTCAAGTGCACCTTTTAGCCTTGATCATTTTATGACCGTCAGGAAACAGGTTTTTGGTTGATGCTGGTCTTTCCGTGATCATCTGATTCAATGATAGCCAATGGTACTGAATATTCTTTGTATCAGATGATAGCCAATGGAGGTCCTCACTTGCCAAAAACGTTAGGCGTAATAGTCAACTTCGTCCCTCAAGTATTGTCTAAAGCTCAAATTCGTCTCTTAATTATCAAAAGGTCTAATTTAGTCCCTGAACTATGAGTATCCGGTTCAAACTAGTCCTGAGGGACAAAATTAAACCTACGAGGCAAAGTTTAAGGATCAAATTGGACCTTTTGATAGTTGAGAGACGGATCTGAGCCTTCAATAAAAAGGATTAGTTGGATAATTTTTTTGGAAAATCTAAATTGGATATTTAGCTAAACATTTTAAAAGAAACTAAAATAGATGCCTTAATCCAAAATTGGTCTATTGAGTTTTTTGAAAATTATCCAAGTATATTTTTTTAAGAACGATGTTATGCATACTTCTGGGCATTACGACTGCAACGTCTGACTCTTAATCCAACAGTCCAAAGCATGCATGCAGTCTCAAGCTTTAATCATTTAATGGCTAGATTAAGAGTCGGGCAGTCCAATCGGACAATACAGAAATATGCAAAGCATTTTCAATTTTTTAAAATTGGTTGTTGAGAATTTCTTGTTCGATAATAATAGTCAAACCTAGAATCTAAATATTTCCATGATCATCCTACTCTGTGCGCACGGTGTCACGGCGTCATTGATTTGCAGCCACAACCTGCTGCCGCGGCTGTTAGTTGAGGATGAAATGTTAGTGTTACCTTCGACTTCATTTAGAAAACCATTGGTGTTCATTGGTTTGGAGAAAGCTTTTACACTACTATACACTTATTATACTAGAAGAAAGATGTACAAGGACGTTGAGGATTTGGGAGATCGTCTTCAGTTCGTACCTCAATTTTGCCTGTAAAAAGTTGTACATTAACATTCCAATTTATGCATAGGCCACGGAGAGTACAATTTGGATTTTGTGCCATGATTTATCTTTCTTCTCTTGTAATTCTACTGCGGGACTCGCTTGAAACAGCTGTGAGCATAAGACCTCTCTGACTGCAAGATACTTGTTTCAGGGCACCAAATCCTTGATAATGGGTGCAGTTGCAGTAACAAGTTATGGAATTTATACACAGGATGGCGTTGTACTGTTCTGTGTTGTCCTTGCAATCTGGGTTGAAAACACAGCTCAGCCGACTATGGTCAAGTGCACCTTTTAGCCTTGATCATTTTATGACCGTCAGGAAACAGGTTTTTGGTTGATGCTGGTCTTTCCGTGATCATCTGATTCAATGATAGCCAATGGTACTGAATATTCTTTGTATCAGATGATAGCCAATGGAGGTCCTCACTTGCCAAAAACGTTAGGCGTAATAGTCAACTTCGTCCCTCAAGTATTGTCTAAAGCTCAAATTCGTCTCTTAATTATCAAAAGGTCTAATTTAGTCCCTGAACTATGAGTATCCGGTTCAAACTAGTCCTGAGGGACAAAATTAAACCTACGAGGCAAAGTTTAAGGATCAAATTGGACCTTTTGATAGTTGAGAGACGGATCTGAGCCTTCAATAAAAAGGATTAGTTGGATAATTTTTTTGGAAAATCTAAATTGGATATTTAGCTAAACATTTTAAAAGAAACTAAAATAGATGCCTTAATCCAAAATTGGTCTATTGAGTTTTTTGAAAATTATCCAAGTATATTTTTTTAAGAACGATGTTATGCATACTTCTGGGCATTACGACTGCAACGTCTGACTCTTAATCCAACAGTCCAAAGCATGCATGCAGTCTCAAGCTTTAATCATTTAATGGCTAGATTAAGAGTCGGGCAGTCCAATCGGACAATACAGAAATATGCAAAGCATTTTCAATTTTTTAAAATTGGTTGTTGAGAATTTCTTGTTCGATAATAATAGTCAAACCTAGAATCTAAATATTTTCTTGTTCATTGCTAGGATGTTCGTTTGGATTCATCGAACTAACATGGATATGGTGATATTGGAAAGAATAGGCATGTGTCCTGGACTAGAAACTAGTTGACTAATTGTTAGTCAGCTAACTATTAATCCCTTCGATCTAAACATAGTTGTAGTATGACCATTCAAAAGAAACACGGTGAAACAGTCAATTATGTCTTTAATCTTTAATTGAAAGCTCAAATTTGTCCTCAAATTACCAAAAGGTTCGGTTTAGTTCCTAAACTTTGGTTACCTAGTTCAAACTAGTCCTTCAGATACGAAATTGAGCCTATCATCCAAAGTTTAAAGACTAAATTGGATCTTTTAAAAGTTGAGGGACAAAATCGAACTTTAGATAATAGTTCAGGGATGAAATTGACTATTACGCCAAAATGTTACGTGTACTCTCTTAATCCAACGTCTGAGGATGACCGAGGACCTCCACGCACGCGTGTTGGGCATCACGGAGCACCACATGACCTTTCTGTAAACATACGCCGGCTAGAATCAGGACCCACCTGCAGTCACAGTCTCAGGATGACCGAGGACCTCTATGCACGGGCATCACTGACAATACATGTACCACCATAGGACCTTTCTGCAAACGTACGCCGGCGGGGATCAGGACCCACCTGCAGTAACAGGGAATCTTACAAGGAGGGGTCACTGTGACCGCGCACCGGCCCCGCACCGCCACCTCGTCGTCGTCCTCCTCCACGGGAAGGGAGGAGAGCCGAACCAAAACGAAAGTTACCAGCCGCGCAGGTCAATTCCAATTCACCCGACGCGCTGGTAACGCACTTGCGCACGAGAGTTGGGAGCTAAGCTTAACGCTTTTGCCCTTCGGATCCGAAGGTTTGAAGAAGACGAGGAGGAGGCCGCGGAGGGGCCACCGGCGAGTGCCCCCCCAGCGGCGGCACCGAGAAACACGGTGAAACAGTCAATTATGTCTTTAATCTTTAATTGAAAGCTCAAATTTGTCCTCAAATTACCAAAAGGTTCGGTTTAGTTCCTAAACTTTGGTTACCTAGTTCAAACTAGTCCTTCAGATACGAAATTGAGCCTATCATCCAAAGTTTAAAGACTAAATTGGATCTTTTAAAAGTTGAGGGACAAAATCGAACTTTAGATAATAGTTCAGGGATGAAATTGACTATTACGCCAAAATGTTACGTGTACTCTCTTAATCCAACGTCTGAGGATGACCGAGGACCTCCACGCACGCGTGTTGGGCATCACGGAGCACCACATGACCTTTCTGTAAACATACGCCGGCTAGAATCAGGACCCACCTGCAGTCACAGTCTCAGGATGACCGAGGACCTCTATGCACGGGCATCACTGACAATACATGTACCACCATAGGACCTTTCTGCAAACGTACGCCGGCGGGGATCAGGACCCACCTGCAGTAACAGGGAATCTTACAAGGAGGGGTCACTGTGACCGCGCACCGGCCCCGCACCGCCACCTCGTCGTCGTCCTCCTCCACGGGAAGGGAGGAGAGCCGAACCAAAACGAAAGTTACCAGCCGCGCAGGTCAATTCCAATTCACCCGACGCGCTGGTAACGCACTTGCGCACGAGAGTTGGGAGCTAAGCTTAACGCTTTTGCCCTTCGGATCCGAAGGTTTGAAGAAGACGAGGAGGAGGCCGCGGAGGGGCCACCGGCGAGTGCTCCCCCAGCGGCGGCACCGTGGGCGGCGATGGCTTCCTCCTCCGCCGCGGCTCCAACCTCCGAGGAAGACTCGCTGTGAGTTCAGTCTCCCTAACCCCTAGGTCTTACTTAGCAGGGGAACTGGGTTCTGAACGATGCGGTTGTGCGTTCGGTGATGCTTGATCTGACGCCCGCCGCTAATGTCGGCAAAATTTCGGTCCATTTGGTCTGATAATTAGAATGCCTGATGTGGTCTGGTCTGTGCGCGGCGCGAGATCGGAGCGTTCGTGTCTCACCGAGGCTCTGCCGTCCCGTGTCCCTGCTGTGTCTCTCGATTGGCTGCGAAACTTCGTAGCAATGTGGTGCCAGTGGAGTAGCTTTCGTGTGGTAGTTCTGGCTGTTACTTGAGTGAAGTGTGTTGTCTATTATGTTATGCGCATTCTCCTAGTTGGGATCTTCGGCTGCATTTCTTAATTTTGTCTGTGAAACGAAAACACAGAGTTAGTGTGTTCTGAATCTGATGACGTTCTTATGCTAGAGTTTGGATGTTCAGTGCATGTGCATGGGGACTTCAGTTTGTTTATATTTTGATTTGTAGGCTTTTAGCCGTTTGATCTAATTCTACACATGCAAAAAGTGATGTCAAGCCAGTGATCGGGTTGAATAGTTCATGTATGTCAGAAGAGAAAATTGTTAATTTGGTTCTGTTGCTCGCATATATAGAACGCTAATTTGGCTTGGTTGTTTGGTCTGACTTTTCTAAATATTTTATACTAATGCATCTGTCTGCTAAATTTGGTTTGAATCCATGAAGGTGATAGAAAAATTCATTTGTCTTGTTGGTAGAATCTAGCCAGGTTTTGTGAAAACTTATGAGCGGCATGAACTTACTGATAAATCTTAACAGCAGTGTTAAACATACTTCTGATTTCTGAGCATTTTTGGGATTCTAATATAACCTCTTTTTTTTGGGTAATTGAATCCTCCTATTATCAAGATTTATTGATTTACTACATGAAGCCCCACTGTCTGGTCATCGGGAGCCTAGAAGTGTAGTTGGTGGCACCTTATACTGTATTTTGCTGGTAAGTGTGTAACATGAGACCACCTTACATACATGATATTCTCTAGTTTATTACACTCCTTCTTGCTCGGGAGTTGGGCCTCTCATTGTCCAACAAGACATTATTTCACTATTTTTTGTCCATTTTATGATAGCCACATCATTTTTTTCCCTGTAGGCATGTTTTGCTGCTGTCGCCATTTCAGCTCCATGGATATTTCTCTTCGTACCACACATGATACCTTTCCTTCCTCCGTTGTTATGCAGTGCCAACGTCATCCTTCTTGTTCTGACAGGTGTTCTATTAGATCAGCCGGCTCATTGTTTCTATGATATTCCATCCACTATTTATTCTTATCTTGATTCACATGAAACTCGATGCAGGTGTTTTTCAACAGTATTGGGTTCACCAGGTCAGGAAAGTGAGGTTGCAGGTATTACATTTCTTAGGTTTTTTAATAGTTATAAATTTAATGAATTAGCATATATTTATCATTGCGAACTGTGACATGTCAGACTGTCAAGCATGAACTTTATTAGGCGAATCGGTCGAACAGCATATCATTTCGCTTTTGGTTTATCAAAATTTAGTGACTTCCATCTGCTCAATCACTCTGCTGCATGATTCAATTTAAAAGTTTAGTGGTTAGTCTTAGTTTAATATGGCATACTTTTTTTTTTTTTGACATACAGGGCTACTACGATTTTAGCCAGAAGCTGAAGCATATTGCTCGACTTCCGTTTGCCACTATTGCTTACGGTGAGAAAAAGCAGACAAATTTGTGTGATCTCTATGCATGCATTATCATTTGTTTGCATTTCCACGTAGTAAACTGCAACTTCATTTTGCTGATAAGATGATCTTCTTTGTTTAATGCGATACTTTTTTTTTAACTCTATTGGTTCTATCCCTGGAGGATGCAATATAGATCATACATATATGGTGCAGTTCTAATTTTTAATATTGTTACAAATTTAAGGACTCTTTCTAGATAAGGGAATTGTATTCTGATCATTGCTACTGTTTATTTTTATTTTGACATGTGTGTAATTTCTTGGGAGTCAAATGACCATTAATTAATGTTTTTGTTTTCGCAGGAACTGCTTTGATGCTTTTAATCATGGTCTGGCAGCCACTTTTACATATATTCTCAATTTCTTTGCTGCTAAGGTGCACCTCGCAGTTCTCTTTCATTTTAAATTGTTCCATTTTTTGTACACTGTTCTATAATGTAAAACATATTCGTTAAAAAAAAAGTAAAATACATGCATTCATCAAGGAAATGACAAGGGAAGACCTTTTGGCACTCCACTTTTGATTGTTCGAACTGTGGAGTTTCAATTGTTTTCTTAAAAAGAAAGTGAAATTTTGTCATAAGCCGGGCAACTTGATTGTTGTGATGTTAATATAACAGCTCCAAGCCTACAAGGCAACTGGAGTTGGCATGTTTATGGAAGCCTATAGGCAACTGATGACTTTTATGATTTTATCTCGGTATAGTCAATGCCATATTGTGTGCCTCTACTGATTTTTATCTGTTTTTCGTCCACCTGCTTACTTATAGTCAGCGTTGGATTGTTCGCCTAAGTTGAATCAAATGATAGTATGATTAAATGAACTTGCACACATGACACGAAACCATTTGCTATATTCATTTCCATATTTTGGTGCCGAATACTATAGTATTCCCTTCTTAAACTTCAGTTGCATCAATGCAGGATCGCTATTGTTGTTGAAGTTGCATGTGCTGGATGTTTTATGAGCTTGTACATATGTAAGTTTAGTTTTTTGGATTATACTGTCAGTAATACATGGGTGGTTTGCTTTTGTAGTTTGATATTCATGGGGATAAATGTGACCCATGTTTGTGGCCCGAGATGTTTTTTTTGTAAGATGTCTGACATGGGTCTACTTTGTTCTTACAGGGCACATCCACAAATACAACTCGATGGATGGGCGACCTGATATTTTGCGTTCATTATATTCAGCACTCCAGCCATCTAGTACGTTGGAAGATAGAAGGTACAACAGCAAGGGAGGCATTCCAAATATTATGCATATACTTGAACTTAACAAATATCTAATTTGTTCTTTTCTGTGCAATGTTTTCAGTGAGAATGGTAGTCTTACCCATGTAGATTAGAAATGTATGAAAATGATTTGAATTATTTTGTAGCTGGAAAATCTCAACTTCCATATTGTGACAAGCATAGGCATATAGAGTTGAGTAGTTTCACTTGAAATTGTACAGATAGAGATTGGCTAGCTGATGTAATTTTCCTGCTCTCCAGATATTTTGATGGCCGTCTTTCTGACCAGCAGATGGCATTACTTCAGTACCAGCGGGAGAACATTCATTATCTGAGTGAGGAGGTACTTGAATGATGATTGCAGTTGTGGCTCCCCGTGTTATTAAAGTTCTGTCTCTTTTCTATATTTAACTTACTCCAGGGTAGTTTTAGAGTATTACAATACTGGAACATACATTGTGCAATTGAAGTTTTTATATTGCAATAATATTGTTTTAGTCTTAATATTTTTTTGAAAGGATAGTCTTAATAATTCGTGGAAAAGGAATAAGATAGACTGGGGTAGCTAATACAGTATGATCTAACATTGAATTAATAGTGTTAGGATTTTAATATTACATAATGCTTTCCTTTTTCGAAGCTCAAGGTAACCACTGGTTCTTTTGATGTAACCACAAAGTTACCAGAGGTCCCGAACTTTTTGTTGATTGACAAATATTGTGTTTCTTGGAAGGTGCTCCGCTTGCAAGAATGCTTAAGCAAATATCAGAGAACTGATGCTGGGATGAGTCCTCAGGTACCCTGACCCCCTACGCATGTGCATAATGATAATGCCGCATCTAATTTTTGGCACTTCCATAGCTTCAGATTTAGATGCAACAGTTCCATCATTGTTATATAAAATGGTGGACTTAATTTCTTCAGGTTGATCTGGCTCATCTTTTAGCATCTCGTGATCAAGAACTTCGAGCACTCACGGCTGAGGTAATTATATCTTCTGAAACATATCTTACCATGTTTTTGATACCTAGCATAGTATTACTTTTTTTTTGTATACATCTTGGTTTGGGCTGCAATACGTTTTAGGCCAGGCCATTTTTGTAAACTGTTTAGTAAGGTACCCAAAAGTCTTAACGTTATGTGTCTCTGCCTACTTTGTTTTGCCAAATATTCTGGTAACTCTGTATTGTTTTAGATGCTAGGCAGCATTCTCCTTCCGATGCAGGCCAGTGACCTAGTGTCAGTTGACGGTTTGTTATATTCTATCTACTGTTCAAAGTTGAAAACGTAACTTGAGTGGCTGTCAATACTGTGAATGATTAGTGAGAATGTCATGATTAGAATTTGTTGATAAATCTTCCTCACGCTTTTTAAGGAATCATGTTGTAATTCCAAATATTAACTGAATTTGCAGATGAATCAAGTGCATTCTGAACTTCAACTTGCTCGTGGGTTGATAGATGAAAAGGACTCAGAGATACAGCGTATTCGTGTGAGTAATAATCAGGTATGTCAAATGATTTAAAGTGCTGCCAGAATGATTTCTTACATTTGACTGGAAAGTATTGCTTGCTTGATTATGAACATGTAAAATGCAGTATATTGAAGAAAACGATAGGCTCAGAGCTATTCTTGGTGAATGGAGTGCTCGAGCAGCAAAGGTACTTGTTTGAAGTACAATTGTGGTTTATTCGTATAGTATTATAGTCTTTTGCAGCATTGTTATATCTTTGAGTACATTTCACAGCTTGAACGGGCGCTGGAGTCAGAGCGCGTGTCAAATATCGAACTGCGGAAGAACATTGCAAAATTTAAAGGTCATTTGTTCAAAGAGCAAGAAACTTGATTTCTCTTGTTTTAGGAATAGATAGATCTTTGGTGTATTTTAGCTGGTTTCACAACTTTACCTGGATAGCTAACTGAAGCTAATGATCATATGTGAAATATTGAAACTCCAGAAGATTAGCACATGTTCTGTATAGAAGAAGAGTGAGTCGATCTGGATGAGAACAATTGTACAAAGATTGTTCAATGACGCACACACATCATGAAACATTAAAAAAAAACTCATGGTGTACAGATCTTAATAGGTTTGAGAATGTACTGGAGCATGGAATTACTGTGGTCAAGGACTGCCGAGTTATGTGGTTGTGTTTTGTCCACGAGCCGTGTGACAACAAAATTTGCAATGACCGAGGCTAAAGATCACGCGTCTTCGCCGCAGTCCATGGTGATGACATGATGTGGACTGGATGCGTAGACCATTCAAGTTACGAAGTTACCAAACATAATTGCATTCCAGGAGAATATCAGATGAAAGTCGTTTCTTTTTTGGCATGTCGTATAGTTTTAGTACTTGGAGAATTGATACTTGCCAGTTGCTGCTTACATTTTCCAACCTGGTGGATTTGATAAAGTTAACAATGACAAGTCATTACAGCAAGTCAGCAATAAAGGAATGTCCTTTGAGAATATTTTAGCTAATATTCTCACCATTCCCTGCTAATGGACTTGTGTATTGTGAGCCAGAATACCAAATAATTTAGGGCCCTTCAGTGGTTAAGTGATGGTGACAACATGTCTTCTCTTTACGCAAAGGAGTGCATGGTAAGAAATGAAAGGAGCACCAAGTCAACAAAAACCTAATATTTGGTCGAGGCCTAAAATCAAGCGTCTGTTTCCTACCAAGTACTGCTTCCATTGGCGGCTGGCGTTTGTTTTCCTAACTTTTTTTTTTCGAGGAAGATCTAACATTGCTACCCCTGTTTCGGATTGTAGGGAGCATCAGCTGGAATAAACGGTGCTGCATCTCTATATGAAACTTAAGAATGTTTGAAATGAGGGAGTATCAGTTGGAATGTCACCAAAATTGAGTAAAATTCACGTGAGGCTAGCCTGGAAAGAATTTTTTGTTTTTAACACGGCTAGCTCGAATTCTTAAATGCAGGGGAAAAATCTATTTAAATGGGCCCACGGATAGCCGTACGAATCACGAAACGTGTCACTTTTCGTTCTCACCTTCCTCTCCGGTTCCCTCCACTTCGGAAGGCGAAGCTCCACTCCACCCCCGCGTCCCTCCTCCGCGCCAGGTCGCCGACGCCTCCGGTCACCGCCACCGACCAGTGACCACGTTCCCGGATCCTCCACCAACCAGTACACCCGAACCCGAAAACCCGCGCGCGCGCTTATTAATAACGGCCACCTCTCGCTTCCCCGTCGCGAAGCACAGGCGCCTACGACTAGTGCAGATTCCTACCACGCCGCCTTCTTCACCTTGCTCCCAGATCTCGCGCGCCTCTCGCAAGGTATGGATCCGCCGACCATTTTCCTGAATGACTGTGCCGTTCACCTCGGATCTGCCCCGTGATTTTTTTTTTGTTGGTTGATTGATTTGCACTTACTTTTGCGGCTGGGATCTGGTTTGTTCGAAAGTGAGGAGAGGGGTCTCTCGTCTGGAATAGATCGACTTCGTAGTTTAGGGCGGCATCTATATGCGGATGTGGGATCATGGGATTGTGCGTTTCGAACCGGATCTGGGGGGCGGTTACAACGATCGTAGCGTAGGAAGCTCGTATTTTTCTACTTTAAGAAGGGTGGGTCAGGTGCTTAGTCGTTGTCGTATAACTTCGTATAATGTCGTAGTTTAATTAGGGCGGCATCTATATGCGGACGTGGGATCATGGGATTGTGCGTTTCGAACCGGATCTGGGGGGTGGTTACAACGATCGTAGCGTAGGAAGCTCGTATTTTTCTACTTTAAGAAGGGTGGGTCAGGTGCTTAGTCGTTGTGATCCTTGTCGTGTTTCGTATGCTGGGTCCGATTTACTGGCGGGAAATCCTCAAAATGTAAAGATGAGATAAAACTGGCGGGAGATCAGGGGCTTGGGATAGGGTTTGAATCGACAATTACTATTCTTCCGTTTCTTTATCATTGCTTTGTTTGTATACATCGTAGCAAAGAGGAGAGAATGAACTGGAGATAAAAAGATCTGTCATATTGTTTGATCGTGCTTAGGGAGCCCTTCATTGATGTGCATTAATCTCACTTCTCAGCAGATAATGCCTATTTTAAATTAGGCATATACAAGTTTTTACGTTTATTGTAAAAAGTTGCTAATACATTATAACGATCAAACTGCAGAGTAACTTCAAATTATGGGCACAGTTATGGATGCTCCTGCAGCTGAGGTTGAGGTAGGTTTCATCACTTGAAGCTACTGAACCCCCAGATATGAGATCATTCACTCTTACTGCTGCAAAGCCCTAGGATCTTTGAGGTTTAACACTCATGTTATCTTCTCAGTCTAAGCATTAAAATAGAAATCAAATTTATCAATTCTTTAGTTGGTGTCCTTAAATCTTTGCATTTTCTATGCCTAAATTTCGAAATTAGTCACTTTTATGGAATATGCCTTGTTTCATTGTCTGATTAATTCCCTAAAAATTTCAACCCCCTCCCATTTTCTCAAGTATAAGTTTTTACTCGAGTTATGACTTACATTTCTTTCAGGTTGTCACTAAGCAAATGCCCTTATCTCATATCAATTGTGCTATTCTTAAATTGCAGTCATCTTAAAATGTTTCTACATGCAGGTCACTGAGAACATGTTGGGTGGCAAGAAAGTCACTGTTGTATTTGTTCTAGGTATCTACACTATCTTTAGCTATTCCGTTGGGTTGTTATATGTCCTACCTCGTAGCTGACAGTTACTTAACAGCTATGAAAAATTAAAATATGCCCATATTATATGGTATTGAATGAGATGGTTTCATTTTGTATCTGACCAAGAATTTACTCACAGGTGGTCCTGGAAGTGGGAAAGGGACGCAGTGTGCCAACATTGTGGAACACTATGGGTTCACCCATCTCAGCGCTGGAGATCTTTTGCGTGCGGAGATCAAATCTGGTTCTGAGAATGGGTATTTTCTTTTCTCTAAATAAGAAAGCCAACTGCTTACCTTCTAAATCTCTTTTCAATGCTGAACAAGATTTTTGCGGTGACTAGATTAGTCTTGTCGACTTGTTGATTGGACATTTACATATTGCTATATTTGTAATGCACTTGATATTTCACAGAACCATGATTGAGAACATGATAAAGGAGGGAAAGATCGTCCCATCAGAGGTAACTATAAAGCTGTTGCAGGAGGCCATGGTAAAGAGTGAAAATGACAAATTCCTGATTGATGGATTTCCAAGGAATGAAGAGAACCGTGCTGCTTTTGAGAATGTTGTAAGGACCTAACTTCGTACACACACTTTGTATCCAGTTCACATTTTATGTACCTGCATAAATTCATGTGCTATTTCATTAAAGTATTTATCATTGTTTCAGACAAAAATTTCTCCTGCTTTTGTGCTATTCTTCGATTGTTCTGAGGAAGAGATGGAAAGACGTCTTTTGGGGCGGAATGAGGTTTTGCTTTGTCGTTAATCGCCTTTTATTTTCTTGAGTCACAAGTTCTTGTGTCCAATAGTTTATTCTCTGTTTTCAGGGAAGAGTTGATGATAACATTGAGACTATCAGGAAAAGGTTCAAAGTTTTTGTTGAATCAAGTTTGCCTGTCATTGAGTACTATAACTCGAAGGACAAGGTTAAAAAGGTATTGATGCACACTTTTTTTTTACAATTGGACTGTAGATAGGAAATGATGCACACTTTTATTTTACAATTGGACTGTAGATAGGAATAATTTGAACATTCGCATAGATATATTAGGTTATGGCAAGGTAATCAGGGGTAGTAGTGGTCCTTTCAGTTAACATCCATCATTTTATTTCCACACGATTTAGTTGCTGGCCCTTTGAAATTTGTTCACTTTTTCACCTATCCTATCTTGTCATTTAATCAGATTGACGCAGCGAAACCAATTCCTGAGGTTTTCGAAGATGTCAAAGCTATTTTTGCCCCCTATGCTCCAAAGGTAAGAAATACGTATGTTTCACATATTCACAAATTCCCGAGGTTTTTGAACATGTGGATATTTTTTATGACAATGCTTTGCATTGTGCTAATTTTCTTTCCATCTTTGAATGTACATCGACCGACATTAAAGTTTTGTTATTTTTGCTATGTTTGCGTATGAAAAGAAATTTGCGTTTGTGTGGATTATGAATCTATTTGATCTTTAACATTGTATTCTTGTCCATCAGGCTGAATAGAGCAACATAATGGACACCATAAGGTGATACATGTTGCCATAGGTATACTTTGCACTTGGCTTAAATAACTTGATCTTGTTTGTGCTGCCCTGTGATACTCATTTGATATTCATTACCATTTGCAGGTGCCACACGAGTGTAACCACGTATCTGTGATTATGAATCCTTTAATATAGAAAAGTTTTGGCTCATATGAGCTACAGGCAATATCAGTAGGCAATTCAATTTGTTACCAGCAATAAGTAGATCTGATCCACGATGTTTCTGCTAGAGTAACATTTTTCACACTGTTGGTGTACCTTTTGTATTGTTGTACCAATGTGTAATTTACTACACGGACAATTGAACATTGGTCACTCCCGCCACCTATGGTGGCATTACGAAAAGTAAAATTGCTTCCATATTCTTGATAAACGGTTATTTTTGTACCCCTTTTCCATTGTAACTTTTGTTTGACCAATTTTTAACATGTACCTGTGAAGCGTATGTAGACTCAGAGTAACATCTAGGGATGAAAGTGGTGTGGATAACTATCCGCTTCGATCCGGTCCGAATCCAATTTTCGAGGATTTAGGGTGGGATTTTAGATATCCTAGAGAATCCGCTCCGCTTCGCTCCGATAGCATGTGGATGCGGATTAGGATATGGGATTCATAAAATCCGACGGATATGGATTATCCGAGATATTAAAGCGGATAATCCGAACCTCAAAATAGGATTATCCGCAATACACATCTATTTATAACTTGGCCCATCCGTGTAATCTTATAGCCACAAGACTTCCTATATATTAATGAATTGTATTATTTTTTCACGTATCCACGTTATTCTCACGCTGCGTGCAGCCGTCGGCACTTTGCGAACATTCTTCATCTGCAAAGAATAAAGAGAAATTGGAATGAGAACATTTTTTTACGTGCTTCCTTTTATTATTTATAAACTAAGAACTCGTTGATATGGCGTGATTTCTTTGGATATTGTATGGTTGCTGCTAGCTATTTTACATCCTTTGATGAATTATTTATGAACATGTAATTCTCTATTGATATGATAGACATATTATATCCGACCTTTAAAGTTCCGCTTCCGACCCGCTTCCGGTCCGAAACCGCCCCGTTTCTGACATCCGAAAATATCCGTATCCATAACCGCATCCGTATGCTATCCGCACCGCTCTGAATCCATTGAAGTTATTCTCACGCTGCGTGCAGCCGTCGGCACTTTGCGAACATTCTTCATCTGCAAAGAATAAAGAGAAATTGGAATGAGAACATTTTTTTACGTGCTTCCTTTTATTATTTATAAACTAAGAACTCGTTGATATGGCGTGATTTCTTTGGATATTGTATGGTTGCTGCTAGCTATTTTACATCCTTTGATGAATTATTTATGAACATGTAATTCTCTATTGATATGATAGACATATTATATCCGACCTTTAAAGTTCCGCTTCCGACCCGCTTCCGGCCCGAAACCGCTCCGTTTCCGACATCCGAAAATATCCGTATCTATAACCGCATCCGCATGTTATCCGCTCCGCTCCGAATCCGTTGAAAAAATATGGATTAGGATATGGGAAAGGCATTATCCGCTCCGCTCCGATCCGTTTTCATCCGTAGTAACATCTAATAACCTGACACGCTTTGCTCCATGTTTTGGGATTTATGGATCCATCATGATCAGACTATACCACTTTCTGTCATGTTAATATGTTATAATCCTCACCTCTGAAACGTTGAGGATAATTTTAAGCTGATTGAAGCACCAAAAATTTGTAAGATGGCTGGAGCATCAGGGTATGAAGAAATATGAACTCAAAAGCTTATAAGGGGAAATGCCGGTTTTGCCATTTTGTAAGCATGCTCCTTCCACCTTCCCGCTTTTGAGGTTTTTTGGACCAGGTTCATTGAACGTTGTCCTTACTGTTCGAGAAAGGAAAACGATGCAACTCTTGGGCCCCTCTTCAACTCATACCTCTGAATTTTGGGCAGGCATGTCAAATGAATGGAACCAGCAAATGGCCAAATGCCGCCATGGTCCACCCTGGACGATGAGATATCGCAAATAAGGGAATCTAAACTACAGTAAATCCTATTGAAAGGCAAAAATTCGTGATCGCATTCATAAAACACCACAATTTCGTCCTGTCACGTACCAAGGCATTAAGCGATGCCTCTGGACCATTTCATCTTTTCCTAGCTTTTCAGTCGGGATCACATCATGTAATGCGCATCATATCGTAGCCCTTTGCTAAGTTGGTAGGCATGTGGCGCTGCAAGATGGTGAGCAAGCAGTCCATGTGGTCTGCAGCCAACCCGACCTGTAACACTCACGACGACATCGCTTTCACTATTTTCGCTCCGCTGTTGGACGGTACCGCCACTACCAGTACATCATTTCTTTGCAGAGATTTGGCCGGTAAAACACCGGCCACTGGTTCTACCGGCCGGCGACGGCGAGAACGTGAAAACCATAAGAAAGCGTGAACGCGGCGCCATTCACATGTTCTGCGACCACATCACCGCGAGAACATACTTTTTGTGCGCGCGTTGATGGGTAACGTGGCAACAGTATAGGAACAGACGCTAACTCACTGCATGTCGGCATGGTGTCCAGTTTGCCGGTGCCACGCCACCGAGAGCAGCACATGAGGAGGTCATGGTGTTGTGGACCGAACCCAACTTTTCGGTTCATGATTGATCCCTCTCATCAACGCTTTGTTAATGTTACGGTTGCGAGAGTAATGTGTTGACGTGTGCTCGGTTAACTAGTTTCCGTGTGGGATTTTGACAGGAAACGGTTAGAATTTTTGCCGGCCGGCGTGTGTCATCTGGAGGGGGTTCGCGCCGAAAGCATCCGGCCGGGCGATTCCCGGAATCCATCGGATCGACGGCCCATGTCAACCTCGCGGGGCCCTGACACCGCGACGGAATATCCCGCGATTCCCCGATTCGCATGCGCCTTCGCCCGACGAATTTGGTAAATTTGCACCCAAGCCACCGTCACCATGGCACAGGTCCCACGGGAGAAGCGTTAATTACCGTCGTGCCCCTTTAAAATAAATCAGCGCGGGCGGGGGCTGGACTGCGAAAAGAGCAGGACGGCCGCGCACGTGTTCTTCGCCTCGCACGGACGGGGAGCGCCGAGCCGGCGAGGGAGGCCCGAGCTTTTTTAACACGAAACCGTCACCTGGCCTCCCCATTCTCCCGGACTTGGATTCTCGCCTCCCCCGGACGCCCGCATCCGGGGAGGAAGCGCTACCACGCCACGCCACGCCACGCCACGCTGCCCGGCGACGGAAGGCACGCTACCCTAGGCCTCGTCTCGTGCGGCGGCGCGCGCCGGGCACATCCCAGGTTCGGCATCTGTGCTCTGAGCTTTTACGTTCCAGGAATCGCGGTTCTGCAGAGAATGCGGGTGATCTGTTAGGGGAAGGTGGGATTTGGTTGGTACTTCGAGAGGCCGAATTGGGATTGCTGGCCCGTGGTTTGTGTTGATTTATATTCTATGTACAAACGTGGAATTTGGGTTGCTCGGTTGATTTGTGCTGTCAGGTCGAATTTTGATCCAATAGAATCATCAGTAGTTCAGTACATAATTCATCACTATTTGCTTGAATTGGTCGTGGATGGTTTCTTTGTGTGTTAATGCTCGAGTTTTGGAAAGTTTTTATGTGAACCTCTGGAGTCTAGTTTGGGAAGCTTTAAATGTTTGACATGATTATTTTCAGTATCACGTTACTCTGTGCTGAGCTGAATATGTTGAAGCCATTAACTAGATCATGCTGGCATGAAGTCGTTCTGCGTGCATACGCATGTAATTCACATGTCATTTCCACTATATTCTGAATCTCTGATCCAGTTATTTCTGTTCCAATTGACAGATTGAACAAGATTTTCTCTAGAGTCTGGACATACTCTGCGACTGTCTAGAGGACATCTGGTGTTCCAATAATTTATTAACAAGTGACTTCACGATGAAACCTGACTGGTCAATTTTCTCGAAGCTTGACCATAATGGAGGCTACCTGAATAAGTTCCCAATAGGCTCTCCAATATCTCATGACATCGGGTTAGGATTGATATCACAGGTTGGAAACTTGGTTGAGTGTTCGTTTCAACATCAAAGGCATATATGTGCTTCAGGAAGTGGAGCAGTTCAGGAAGCATTCAGCTGCTTCAACAAGTTTGCTGGAGCTTTCTATTTCTGGTTTTCTAGAGCTTCAAATCCCAATTTATTCCACAAGCTGTCAGCGGTTGCAGGCTCAAGTTCTAGAGCTTGCCGGTCACATATAAAGCAAGTGACCTCTTGCCTGCAGCATTTCCCTGGACTACGTTTTGGGTCACAAGTGAGAGAAGAGCATGCTATACAACTCCTGCTTGCGAGGCTTGCAAGTGCAACTGTCGGACGACTGTGGAACGAGGTGGAGGAGCGCCATGCCTACAATGTTCTAATGCTAGCTGCTGCTACTGTAGTACCACCATTTGAAAACATGTACGAATTTGTCACATTCTCTTCCTTGGGTTCATAGAGCCTGTCTTATGCCACGAAAAAACATGTGCATTTGTTTCTCTGTTGACTTTTTATTTGATTCATGGTTAAGATCTCCGAAGATGCTTGCTGAGTCAATGGCATTAGGGAAAGATGGTTGCCATATCCAAGAACCTGTAGAACAGCCTTATTTGGACGAACAACGTCCAGGTTGTGCTTGTGTTGCTGTGCCGAGAAACATCTTGTCAGAAGATGCAACAGAACCGAAAACTGGGATCAGGTTCCCTACTCTTCTTGAGGACACGTCCAATCCGACTGCTGAGGTCTTTTTTTCCCCCAACTCTCTTCTGCATCCCAAATGAATGTTTTCTGCTCTATTGATTTTGTCTATGCTTTCACTTTCTTTATTTTGACTTTTCTTGCTAGTTCTTGTGGGTTCCATCTCTAGCCTAACCCAACTTATTTGGGTTTAAAAGGATTTGTTGTTATTGTTGCAAGTTTCTAGGTTTTGACCAGCCCATTCATACGTGCAGTGAATTGTTCGATTGACAGGTGCTTGTTGGGATGGGTTTCAGAAGCATGCGAATAATGAGGGTCAAAAATCTGAATCTGTATGCCTTTGGATTATGTGAGTAAAACTAAATTTCCATTTTTGCTGCTTTTATGAGCTACTGACCGGTAGTGGTAGGTACTGCTTAATGGTTGTTCCTTTTGGTTGCTAATGTTAGATTTGCATACTCAGACATACAGCCAGATTCAATTTGCAAGAAGTTGGGTCCAAAGTATTCTTCGATCCCAGATGCTGAGCTGAAGGATCACCCAGATTTCTATGAAGATCTTCTGAGGTGGGCAATGCTCATTTATCATTGCACGCCTTTGCAAAATTCTTTATTGCAATTCGTCCCCAAATCCTGGCCCTCGCATAGTTTAAAACATGTGACAATTGTGTAAGTGCAGGTGCTCCTTGAATACTGAATGCAGGGATCATCCAAAACATAGATGTGCTACGCATAGATGATTTTCTAGATCTGTTTAACCAGCAGTTGTCTAACATTATTTCTAGGATTATTTATATGGGGATTTTGATCCTTCATAAGATTTTGTTTTTAATTTGAGGCTGTAAAGTGACCTTCCTTTTTCACCCTATTTGCCTCTGATGCTAATAAGATCGCAACCCTTGTGCAGGGAAAATATTGACATGACAGTAAGGCTAGTAGTAAGCTACAATGGCCTCAGCATCAGCACGGTTCGAGAGTAAGTACCGCTTTCCATATGTTTGTCACTAATATATTCACAACTTTAAATTTGATCCAAAATGATTGATGCGCTATTGGAGTTAATCATTTGTTGTAACATGCTTTCAGTGCATTTGAGAAGTCTCTTTGCTTCCGATTGCAGAAGGTATTTATTGTTCATTCAGCAATTATTTCATTCATTACTAACCATATAGGCTTAACAGAGGCTTTTTGTACATTTTTTTGAACCAGATGAATCCTGATACCGATTATCGTTGCTTGAAGACATTTGGTTCTTGTTTCACTGAAGACATTCGTATACCTGCTGTAAGTTTCTATATTGCTACATCTGGTCTACACAACTTGGTACTTCGGGGTGAGATGTTAAAAGTTATTACAACTGCAGGGTACAAAAATAGATTTCCGGCAAACATCTGATGGTCGCCTAATTACTGAAAGTAAGTAATATATAGTTTTTTTTTCTTTCAATATTCTTTGGTTCATTCATCCTTTCTCTCTCTTCTTTCTTTCTCTTTTTTTTGGAATTATGCAATGCATTGATAAAGAATATCCTTGTGCAGTTGATGGCAAACAAATCAGCACTGTCCAGAGCAAAGATCTTTGCAGTAAGTCAAGATACTGACCATTGTGCATCTTTTTTACAATAAAAGCTAAAAAATTGTATGCCTTAAAGTTTCCTGAGCTATGATTTTTTTTTAACAGAAAACTATTCCCCAGTGCAAGTTTTATTTATAAAGGGGTTAGTAATGGCTAGTAAACAAAGTTAGCTATTTATAAGCAAAACAAAATAAAACAGGTTACAGAAAACAAAGTTAACTGAGCTCTAATTATCAGTGTTGTGTCCTATGAACAGAGGCTTTCTTCGATATGTATATTGGTGACCCACCTGTTTCTGTGGAGACCAAACAAGACGTTGCACAGAATGTGGCTGGACTCATAAGAAGATGCTAGGGGAAAATGTGATCCAAACGGAAGACGGGTTGGAATTATTTCATTCATCTGATTCATAGTGAGAGGAGCATATAGACAGGAAACCAGAGGAAGATCAGCTGTATGTATAGTGATAGATATGTAACTTGTAAACTATATATCAACAAGCAAACTTTGCAACAAACATAGTGGCTTAGCATCCTTCTGGGCAGATGCCTCCATGATTTTCATATGGTTTGGCATTTTGCCATTCCTGTCCACTGTATCATGTACAACGATTCAGTTAGAAATTGTGCACGAAAATGCTTCTCACCCTCCTAAAACAAGGAAATGAGTGGTGTCAGTTCTTTATTTGGATGATGGTTTGACTAATTTTAACTGATTTGCCTGGTTTCATTTAGCAAAAGTGCATGTTATGTTGATGGCGTGTGCGGGTTCATGAGATTCATAGTGTGGCTCTTTGCGTATACGTCTGATGTGACTGGAATTTGAGGACGCCAAGGTAGCTGCAAGTGTATCTGTGCAAGTTAGCTGCACATGAATCTCGTGTTACCATCACACTCCGGGTGGCAGTAGCACGCAACCGTGTTTGTATACGGTTTTGTTGGTGTTCCTGGTGGATCGGTGACGAAACAATACTCGGGGCTCTTTTCTTTAATTTTTTTGGTTGGTGAATTTATTTCCTCCGGGTCTTTGGATCAATTTACCCATTTAATTTCAATCTTGGATAGATTGATTGACGAAGCCCTTCTTCTTTTTTGCCACCATTCGTCCTATTTGTATCGTCGTTTTCAGAATGTCGACACATGGCAGGTCACATCTCCTCACCCTTAATCTATCTTGTTCCAATACGTATCTATGACGGCTGATATCGTCATCTCTTACGGCAAAATCACAGTTCTCCGACACGTTAACTAGTACATCTTTCTACAAACCGGGCAAAAAGAAGGCAAACGGTTCGCTGTCTCCTCTCTTCCAGGCTTCCAGCAAGGGACAAGTGACAACAGGAGGCCACAGAAGCAAGCTTCATGACGGTCCAGGTCTCCGAGACGACGAACGAGCAGCACTTCTTGGATAGAATTATTGCGACATGGTACAAAAGCCACGCCAAGCGCCGGCAGGGTTAAAAACGTGACAATGGTGGCAGCAGTTGAGCTAGTGTGGTTACCATCAACAAACATGGGGTGGCTGCATGGCGATGGCGCTTAAAATATCACCGTACATTAAAAAAAATACAGTCAAAATTGAGTAATACTACTAGTTTGGACCTACGACTCCGTCTCATTTGGATAGTTAGCACACAAAAGAAGTGAATTAATAACATTGACACCATGAAGATATACTCTCTGATCTCTCCAATTAATCACAGGTTGGACTAACAAATGTTCACCTATTTTAACCATCTGCATCACACAGACACGCCAACATCATTAGGTGGTATAACCGTGAAACCATCCCAGCTGCTGGTTTTGCCATTGACAGTTGAAAGACCTCCCCTGACCTGGGACCGAGACATTCTGGGCCGAACACCTTGCAACCGCCCGCTTGGCTCCTGAATAAAATCGCATCCCTTCCTTTTCCCTCGGCTCCATGTCCCTGTGTGTCCATTTCCCCCCGGGCGCGCCTCTCGCATCGCACGCCATGAAGCACGGCACCATGCGCGCCCACGTCGCCCTGGCCCTCGCGGCGCTGGTGCTCGCCGGCGACGCCATGCAGCCGGCGCTCGCCGCCGGGTTCAACTACAAGGACGCGCTCACCAAGTCCATCATCTTCCTCGAGGCGCAGCGCTCCGGGAAGCTGCCGCCGAACAACCGCGTCAAGTGGCGCGGCGACTCCGCGCTCGACGACGGCAAGCTCGCGCATGTACGTACTCGATCGGCATTGTTGTTTCCTTTCCTTTTCGTTCTCCATTTCGTTCTTTGTGCTTGTTCAATAGGAATGGTCAAGATTCCTTCACGCATGCAGCAGCTATGAAACTGAAATCTGACTGAAATAAATGATCATTGCACAACGGACGGACGACGCAGAAAAACATGGGAAAGTAATTAAAACTGATTGAAACGAGGAAGGAATGGCATCCTACCGTATCACAGCGTATTAATCTGTGCCGCCGATATGCAACAGGTGGACCTCGCCGGTGGATACTACGACGCCGGCGACAACGTCAAGTACGGGCTTCCCCTGGCGTTCACGGTGACGACGCTGGCGTGGACGGCGCTGTCGTTCAAGCCCGAGCTGCAGGCAGCGGGGGAGCTCAACAACGTGCACGCGGCGATCAGGTGGGGCACCGACTACTTGCTCAAGTGCGCGGCGAGGAAGAACAAGCTGTGGGTGCAGGTGAGCCAGCCAGCCGCACGCACCTCGTTCTGGAAACGCATGCATGCTAAATTTTGGCAGGAGCGACAGCATGCAAGGAAGTAATTTTCGATTTCCTTCTTAATTTGTCTTGACTTGGGAGGGTGCTGCGCGTTGATCGATCAGGTGGGCGATCCCAACCTGGACCACCAGTGCTGGGTGCGGCCGGAGAACATGAAGGCCCCGCGCACGCTGTACGAGATCAACGAGAAGACGCCGGGGACGGAGATCGCCGCTGAGACCGCCGCGCAGCCTGCTCAACAAGGCCAAGACGGTAACGTTTTTCCCTTGACGCACACTGCTGGCGTAACATCGATGGATCGAGCCGTGCATTGATCGCCTCCTCCTCCATATGTACAGCTGTTTTTGTTCGCCAAGAACCACCGCGGCAGCTACGACGGCGAGTGCCCCTTCTACTGCTCCTACTCCGGGTACAACGACGAGCTTCTGTGGGCGGCGACGTGGCTGTACATGGCGACGAAGCGCACGGTGTACTCGGACTTCATCTCCCACGAGGCCATCTCGTCGAGCGTGGCGGAGTTCAGCTGGGACCTCAAGTACCCCGGCGCGCAGGTGCTCCTGGCCGAGTTCAACATGACGTCCAGCGGCGGCGCGCAGAGCTTCAAGACGCAGGCGGACAACTACGTGTGCGCGGTGCTCCCGGACACGGCGTTCCACCAGGTGTTCATCACCCCGGGCGGGCTCATCCACCTTCGCGACGGCGCCAACACGCAGTACGTCACCAGCACGGCCTTCCTCTTCGTGGCCTACAGCGACATCCTGCTGCGCACGGGGCAGCACGTGCTGTGCGGGAACACGCCCGTGTCGCCCGCGCGGCTGCGGGAGTTCGCGCGCCAGCAGATGGACTACCTGCTGGGCGCCAACCCGCGGGGCCAGTCGTACGTGGTCGGGTTCGGGGCCAACTCGCCCACGCAGCCGCACCACCGCGGCGCGTCCACGCCCGTGCTGCCGCCCGGGTACGACGTCAACTGCGGCATGAGCTTCGCCGAGTGGTTCGCGCCCGACAGGCCCAACCCCAACGAGCTCACCGGCGCCGTCATGGGAGGGCCGGACCGCAACGACAACTTCGTCGACAAGCGCGCCAACTCGTCGTACACCGAGCCGTGCACCTACATCAACTCGAAAGCTCGTCGCAACGCACTGACCTGTCGACGGATCGCTCGCGGTTCTGGCTCGCTCGACATGCAAACGCGACCCTTCGTCCATGGATATTGCGCTCCGTTTCGCGCTGTTCCCTCTCCTCCGACTGTATGCTAATTCGTTTGAGTAATTAGGTGTGCCAGCTGATGCCGTCACTCTGTAAGTGTTGAAGATTGAAATCGATGACAAACTGCTAATTCGTTGAAGATTACTTCTGTTTTTCCCTCTCCTTGAATTGTTAAGAATATCCAAAGATTGCATTGCATTGGCACACGTGATGCTTTAGGATCGAAACGAGCACAAAAACTTTCTCGGCACAAAGCGTCGCGCCAGTTTGTTGGGGCAGGTCTCGGTTGGACGTTAGGCTGAGCTGGTTGCGCCGGAACCGGCCGTGCGGAGCGTTGGACCACGAGCTTTCCACATGGTGCGATCACGTACGCGTTGCACGCTCGTGTGCCGCGCCGTACGGAGTACTAGCTCGCCGCTTTCAACTGAGCCTTCATCAGATCAAACCTTGGCATAGCAAAAGAGAAGAACTATCGTACATACCCCTTCAAACATAGGATGCATTTTAATAGTATATGGATTTTATTAAAGGTCAAAGTTTAAAAAGTTTGACTTAGGACAAAACTTTCATTTTTAGACAACTTTATAACTGTTTAAATGTGTCTATAACCAATGTAAATATTTCCGCTCGTATGGGAGTATGTACTATAACAAGACACATTATGTACAAGAGAATAGTGCATCCTTATGCACAAATATTTGAAAGAAGACTGTAGTATTGTTTGTGACGAGACTAGTATCGTAGTCACAATATTCTTGACTGCGTCACACTGACTTGTAACCAAAAAATATTTGTCTATGTCAACTTTAATCACAAAATTGTACTACTATTCAACTCATAATAGGTGATCCACCACTCTCAATATCAATGCATCTTCAAAATACTAACCCTAACTTTTACCAAAGAGCATTCCGGAGGAAACCATCGTCATTCGTCACCGTAGATGAACACAACGAGAACATGGATCACACAGCAAGTTCCAAAGGTACCAGAAAGTGATGCCTAATAAATAATATGTTTTATTTTGTTTATCGGGTTGTTTTATTATAGACATTGATAATTCCAAGGGGAAAGGGCACCCTCTTTTCCGGGCATAAATACCACGCGAAGCCAGCCCCGTGTCTTAGGGGGTGTTCGTTTTCTCCTCTAAACTTTAGAGCCTCTAGAGTTAAAAAGAATCTTGTCATTTAGGAGTACTAAATAAAGTTTAATTACAAAACCTTTTTACAGATAGACGTAAATTTATGAGATGAATCTAATGAGCCTAATTAATCCATGTTTTGGTACAGTGATGCTACAGCAACCATCTTCTAATCACGGCTTAATTACCCTTGTTAGATTCCTCTCGCGAATTAGACCAAGGGTTCTGGAGTTGGTTTTGTAATTAGACTTCATTTAATACTCCTAAATGACAATATTCTTTTTGATGTGACTTCTCTAAACTTTATACCACTGGAAACGAACACCACTTTAGTAAAAAAAACTGCTCCTACTCACCACGCTAGCGGCCCCCACTCCCT
>LAPY01001673.1:4753-23429 GCA_000970635.1 Eragrostis tef
AACCGGTGCCGGCGTTGGTGCGACGAGGCCACCGGACGAGCTCCGCTCTGCCCCGCTCCTGCCGACGGGCTCCGAGGCCTTTGCTCTCCACGCTGCCACGCCTCGCCGTCGTCCTTCACTCGCAGCAGGAAGGGAGCGCGTCCTGGGAGCCGGAGAAGATCTGCAGGACGCGATTTCGGTTGAAGACGCCAAACGGGGCGCTTCCACTGGACGCGATTCCGCCACAATCTGATTCTCTAGAAATCGGGCTTTGGGGAGAAGCGTGGTGAGGAGAAGTCGTCCCAAACAGGGCCATAAAACCCTTCTTCCAAGCTTGAAGACTAGACGAAGAAATTTGAACTCTATTATTGTAAATTCCTTGAATGTTACCGGTGCCGTCGAAACGACTTCAAAAAAGAACGGAGAGAGTAGTTTGATTGGTTGAATTCTATATTGTTGTTTGGTTTAAATATTTGAAGCATGTAGAAGCAAGAGACTATAGTGATTTTGCCGCTATTCAGGATAATCTCTTCTATCCATGCGGCCTTGGTGATGCATGCTCTTAAGTTGTCCTTGATCTCATCATTTTTTATTGATAGATGCCTTTGTTTAGGGTGTATGCTGGGCAGATTTATGTATATGAATCTCCTTATTTTCCTATTATGAACATGGAAAATATGCAGCCACTCATGTTTACCATCAAGTCTTAATTAGAAAAGTTAGTGGAAGCACTTCTTGTCTGTTGTGGACTGTAAAATAATATGTCTTCATGATTCATGCGTCTGCATATCATGTGTCATGTTTTTTTCCTGCAAAAGCTGGCAAGATTGTTTAGTGCTTGCAGGGTAACATATTTGTCTAACACATTTTATCTCTAGGTTCAGGATGAGGTGTAACAATTATTTTACAATATTCTGTAAAAACCTTGGCCATATTTGACTCTAATGAAATTATATTTCCTCAAAGGTTTTAGGATAATATCCACCTAAATGAATTGTAAATAATACAAGTAGCCTAATTTTATATGCTAAGAAGTGTGTTTTGATTTGTGCGGATGATCATGACATCGTTGTAATGTGGCGTCTTTCCACTTCTCATCGTGCTGCTATCTGATCGAGTTTGATGTGTTTGGTGAACAAAAAGATGTGTGCCATGTTTTATGCATGTGCATGTTCCATCATATCTGTCTAAAATATTGAAATTTCAAATTAACTCCATGTATGAAATTAGGAGTTTCAATTTCCGCACGTGCATCTGTACTAGTTTCTGAGAGAACTTCACTCGACACTTTCCGCTATGTAGTGTGCAATCCGGCTGAAAACAGATTGGTTGTCTTGCCTGATTTCGGCTGCGGTACTGACTTGCGTGTGGCCATTTTGGCTTTCAACCCCTCTTTTTACCCATATTTCCATGTGTTTGAGTTTGTGAACGACGACTCTGACGGGGTGGCAGGGGCACAGATCTATTCATATGAAACTGAGACATGGAGTTACAAGGAAAGTGGATGGTCAACTGATGCTTACATATTTGATGATTCAAGATGTGTCTTTTACAATGGTTTTCTGCTTTTTGTTACTGGTCTCAGTGAAGTATTGGTTGTAGACGTGGAGGGGGATGCTTGGTGGATGATGCCTTTGCCAGACGATGCAGATACTGACATAGCTTTATAGCCTGGATTTATTGGTCAATACAAAGGGCACCTGTGTTATATAAATAAGGTGGAGGATAATGATTACCTGTCAATTTGGATTCTTGAGGACTATGAAAAAGTTGAATGGGTATCATGTTATAGTCCAAAAGCATGCACTATCATGTTATTGGAATCCTTCCAGATTGCAATTTTATTCTATATGTTGCGGGCAGGGACACAACACTAATGGCATATGACATAGACTGTGAGGAAGTACATGCTATCCAAAATCTTGGGCCAGACTATTTGAAGCAGTGTGGGCACTGACCAAATTATTTTCAAGTGCCTCCTGACATTTGTTTCCTTGGATAATGGTTGAACTTGACGAGATAGATGTTTCGAGCAGAAATCTGGAAGCATTTACTTGCGTGTGGTTGTAGTTCGTATTGGCGTGGAACTTTTTTCTCTAGCTTTTTCTTATGCTAGTTTGTCAATTTGTCTGCCTTGTAAGTTAGCTTTACGTAGGCTGGCTTTATCGGTGAACATGACTCTACTAGTTATTCTGTCAAATTTTCGTGAGGCTTGTGTGTTGCATGTGGACATCACTTCGTAATTTTGTTCAATACTGATGATGCTATGATTCTTTCTGTTGTGTGTTCAGGAGTTCAATTGGGATGTGTCCCCATTGTTTTATTTTTGTATTATTGGAAACATATATCGTCCATTGTTTGTTCATAGTCTCATATTGGATTGCACATTCATTTGAAGAATAATATGATTATGTTAATTTGTATGTTTATGTCCATTTCAAGTTTAGAGTACTGAGTGTACCATCATATCATCTACTTTGGGCAATTCAAAACCTTTTGCTTTGTTTTTTCTGACCTATTTCACTTCAAAGGGTTCATCCTTAGCATGCGTATGAAACACCCTAGACTGATAAAGTGGTAATGAGCTGGAAATGACCGTGTTGTTTGTCTAACTCAATTATATTCAATGTAAGCTGTCACTACAGCAGTGTTTCTTCTTGATGGAACACTGCTATGCATGCCTGGTAAATGTAGTCAGTGATATATAAATGTTTTCATACCTGTAGTTAATGTAGTCATGATAATCTGTTATTCTGATTATCTTGTAATGATTTTTTATGCTTATTTCATACTCTCCGAGTATTCTTCGCTGTGGTTATACATTAAGTAGGACATATCCTTTTGGAGTTCCCATCTGTGGCTGTACGCAAATTTTAAAAAATCATGAATTGCATTTCCTTTAGCTTGAGTGTGAGTGTTTCTCCAAGTATCCATTAGGACCTCTTATGTTGTTCTGCATGCTATATTTTTATTTTCCTTTTCTGTTTTGTAGTATGTTGTTTTTGGTTTTGTGTTTGACACCACCGATTCAAGATATCCCTGATTTGAAATTTGGAATCCGCTTAGGTGGAACACAATCTTTGATTGGTAGGTCTGCTGCATATGTAGCAGTGGTCTCATTTGAAGAGCTGCCCTCGTTAGATGACCCATACGGTGGTTCTGGAATGTTGTGCCATGAATACTTCAATTTGATTGATCTGATAATACCTTCGATTTATTATGGGAATCTTTGATGCCTCCAAAAATTCAATCTGACATGGATCTAACACTAGGACCTGTTTGGAAGCCTTATCATTTACACAACTAAATGATTTCTGCAAATATTTTTTTGTGCACAAGGAAACACCTGGAATATGTGTGAGTTTATACCCTTGGAAATTATTGTTTGGGACCGTGCAATGTTACAGATATCATGCATTGCATGCAGCTAGCTCTGTGTTATTATCCTCAATCCAAATTTCTCGAATATCAAACATTGAATGCCAAAAGCCAATGTGCCAAGATTTTAAGTTCTACAGATCAAGAACATATGTATATTGTTTTTACTTAAGCAGACTATTGGTAGTCGAACGAATAGCAATCATGCAGCCAACTTTTAATTACATCAAAGATTTTAAACTCTGCACTACTTGCTAAATCTAAAGATACAGTAGCAATTAGATATCGCATGTTTTAACCACTTGGTCTTCAGCTTCCAAACGCCAGAATCTTGACGGTTTGTAGCTAAGTATCTGCAACATAAAGTTATAAACTTGAGAGAGAAGCATATTGTTATAAATTACAAAGAAATATGGACTTGAGTTGGCTTGAAATCTGAAAAATATGTTCCAAAGCTCATAAGCCACAAAAACAACTGATCCGTTCTTCAAATCTGCATCTTCCCCTCTAACAAAATCACCAAAGGATCCCATTCCTCTATTAAGGAGTCCATCCAAAATCCAAGTTCGTAAATGTTGCCTCGAATAAGTTCAGATATCAGAAAACCAAATAAACTTCGTAGCACAACCTGTAATTTCAGAAATAATGGGATAAAAACATAACAATGTTAATGCATCATCAAAGAATACAGCAGTGCAGAAAGAGTGTCTTCAATTTTTTCATTTCAGACATAAAGATAGGTTACAATGCTTAGTGCATACCACAGGAGCAAGGTTGGCACAAGCTTGTGCTACTGGAGAATTGTGATGGCCTACTTAAGCACTTGGGCTCTACAAGTGAAAGAACAACGACACACTGTTGCATCCTCAAAGGCATTTTTCAAAGCACTCTGCACTTAGCAAAACCCATATTCTGAATCAACACATGTTGTATAGGAATCTTTATATGAAGTAGTTGTAAAGATCTCTTTCAGATGTGCCATCTTCAAGCAGGATCAAGGTGCAAGCTTTGGGGTGGGATTCTCGTGACTAATGCTACAGCAGAATGCAGTTTCTCTTCTGGCGGCATGCTGAAACCAACCTGGAATTGTGCTTAGATCAGATCAGAAACAAAGCCTAGACATAGAAGAATCACCTGACCTGGAGCGATAGCAAAGGAATGATCGGGGGCTGGTTTGTGAATGATGATTTTAGTGAACAATTCTTCGTTTTAGTTATATTTGTAATTTGTGGTTTGGTCATTATAGAGTTGCCATAAACAAAGTATAGAACTAAAATAGATTCTTGATATCTCCTGAACAAATCATTTGAGCTACTAAGCGATATATGAATTTTTGGGCTCTGTGCTGTAGGTACGCAAGATATAATGTAGGGGTTGCAGACAGGGGATACGCTGAAGCATTATGTGATCACTGCTCCGCCGCTTGAATTGTGTTCTGAATCAATTTTACTCAGAAAGAGTGTTTTTTTTTCGAGATTGACACTATTATATTTGGAAGTTGATTTGATCCTTGCTCCTGCTCGTTATAGAGACATGTATTGCTTTAGGTTATTCAGAACATGCATTTTCTTAAATATAAAGAAAGTTTAAATTCATTTTTTTGCATAATATTATGGGCACACCGGCAGAGCCAATGTTCCGATGATCCAAGCATCTGAGCTCGTCCAGTTGAATTTTGCAACACATTTTGACGCAAATAGACTCAACAAGTTAGACCGTTGTCTGCTACATCGGAAAATGAACCACAACCAGCCTGTTCTGCCGTTGTTGCATGATCTAGTATCATAACTTCCCTGGTCTGTAGATATCCAGTTCTCACAGCTCTGGCTGGCTTGCCATGGTCATCATTTGCTGACCGAGTCGCTAAGTAGATTCTGTTCATGCTTCATTTTTCTTTCTAAATCCATGCTCGACCCACATGAACTGATTTCAGAGTTCGGTTTTCCTAGACAAGCTGAAGAACAACAAACAGGGAGCCTACTGTATTTTGGGATACTCAATTGTTAGAGCAAGATCTGGCATCTCCAAATTTGGGAGCAGCAAAGAAACCAGCACAATGTAATGCATCTGTTGTTTGCCTGTGGAATAGTTGGTGACTTGATGTTGTTGTTGCGGTTGGATCCACTGGTTATATGCTGTTACATTGTACTAGGATGCTGATGTGAAGGCAGAACAAAGGACTGCAACTGCCAGGGGCGCATAGCTTGCTGGAACCAGTGTCGAACTTCTCTGGATGGTAGTAGAATTTGGACAATGGCTTGGTTTGAATTTTCTTTTTATACTCTTGTTGGTCTACTTATTGGACAAACTGGGTCCTAATAAATAAGTCCAATTTTCCAAATATATAAAAAGTCATTGAACAGTGGCATGGACTTCACGGTTTTTATGACATGTTGGACAACAATTGTACAAATTTCTAGGCGGATAAATACATTTGAACTCTGCTATACACACAACTGAATCCACCAACTCGTCCTTCCTACTTAAGATTTGCTCCCACCTCACGTCCAAGTTCATATCCAATGCTAAGCCCAAGCCTAGACCCAACACAACAAGCTGCTTCTGCCGCAAATTTCATCTCATCTGCATCTGCATCCGTTCATTTGTTTTGCTTCTAGGTCTAGAGATTTAGAACTGGCAAAAGCACTAGATCAATCTGATCATGACAACATACACACCTTCTGTTAGGAGATCAAACTTAACACTCTGTCCTGGTAAACTTCAAAGCACATTAGATTGAACTTGATTGAGACCAAGTAGTTTAGGTTCACAGCAAGGTAACGATGAATAAAACCTGTAGAGATTGAAGACGTAGTCAAATGTGCGTCATGTGTAGCAATTTCCATACATTATTTTTCGAGAAATTTCAGAGAAAAATCCTTTTCCATTTACACTAAAGCAATCTACAGACATGTTACAGACAATTTATCATATTTTGTGGCGTGGAGGGTGCCCAGCGGCCACATTTTTTCACACTGCTGAATTGCAAATTATTCAGGGAAATTTAACTATTTCCTCAATCAAACTATTTGCAACTTATTTGCAAGATTCAGTCGAGTAGCACATTCTGCCAAGAGCTGACCTCAGCAGATTTGTTACGTACAACCCATAAGATTGGAGGGTGTTCAAGGTACAACCTATAAGACCATTGAACCTGTCACGGCTAACTAGCAAATTTATCCTGTTACTATGGGCTACAAGGATCAGGTAAACAACTGTCAGTAACAAGAGCCAGCAGACAGACAACTTCAGACAGTTCAGTTAATTTTGTTGAGGTTACCCGTTGTTAATTTTCTTTTCGAACGACTTTGACTATACTCCCTCTGTTCTTTTTAGTTGACGTCAACAAAATCAGAATGGAGGGAGTGTTGTTTTTCTTTCTCCCACTTCTTTCTCCATAGCAGATTGCAACAGTAGCCTGTCTATTACAAGGTTGTCAATTTAAAAATGCATGAATAGCAGATTGCCAGCAAAAATCCATTCTCCATACTTCCCTCAAACATATCCAGGTAAGTTGCGAGAATGCTGAGAAAAAAAAAATCACATGTTCGATTCTCCCAGAGAATGTGCAGGGATTGCCCAATAATTCGCAAGAACAACTCCTTTTTAAACAATAGACTTGCAGTAGAATGAGAATAGATCACAATATAAAAAAGGTTACAGTTCAACTAAGATTCCAGTCATTTGAATAACTTAATATCTGAAGATACAACTCAAATACATAAATGCGTCATATAATCAGGTATTGTTTCGTCATGCCTGAAGGTAGAAAGGCTCAATTACATGTTGCTGACAAATACCCTTATTAACAAGGGAGCACCACAAAGGTAAACTTTCTAAACAAATGTGACTCAATTCGCCCAGAGTGCGAAGAGACAGAATCTATCCTCACTCGAAGAGGACATGTTCACAAATCAGTCGCGTGATCACTGATATGCTACTGATCCACACTGACTACAGGATGCAGAGGCGTCATGAATTCAACCTCCCCAGGCTTGGCAGGCTGGCAGGATCTTCAGAACAGCACCTTCCCCAACCCCACTAGCAGCCTCTTCAGAACGGCACCCTAGTCTGTACCCAGACGGAGCAGCCCTGCTCACCGTCCCCGGTGGTGAGCAGTGACGCCGACGACACCCAGCAACCGAACTTGAAGTCCTGAACCTTCCTTTCAGAGCTTGTTGGGCTCTGCGATGGTATGCCTTATCCTGCAATGTCAAAGAAAATCAAGATAAGATTAAACGGAAGTTAGGTGAATAACAACGACGAATTGCAATCAAACAACAACGAAAAGAGCAATTTTTCTAAAAAAATAAGTCATGGCGAGGACGAAGATCTCCTTCTCCTGGTCCGAATCAACCGCTGCCTCCCCTGCTGCAACTGCGGCTTCCGCTGTGACCACACGAGTAACGCGCGCGGCGGCTTCTTCATGACGGCAGGCCTGCTCCTCCACGGCGGCTGCGGACCCAACCGCACCGATGGCGAGGGGAGATGGAAGCGGAGCCTGCGCGAGCTCCAGCAGGCCCCTATCTTTCGAAAAAAAGATTGTGGGCCGCAACTTTTGGCCAGCTGGGCCTGGCGCGGCACGTATCTTATTTGGCCCGTGATTTGCTACTATGGACGTGGTGAATAGAAGAAAACATGAAGATTCAAATAACGAGAACAAATTCAAACAATGGGTGGAACAATTTAAAGTATGAGCCAGACAAGTTAAAACACTAGCCAGAACAACAGAGATCAAGTCTTGAAACAATTTGAGCAGAACATTTTAAAAGGATCTTGATTTTGTTCTTATAACCTATTTTTGCTGTTACAGTTTATTGTTTTTAAGGGTCTCCAGCCTAGTCAATGGATCCATGTTACTCTTATCCTTAGCTTGTATCCCCGGCAAAAAAAAAAACTCAAACTTTCTAACACAATGTGGAGCCAACTAGGCACTGGGCCATGTTTGGCACAACTTATTTCTCAGCTTCTCCATAGAAATATGAAGTTGTGCCAAACATCAGGTTTCTGCAACAAAATTATTAGTTAAGTAATTTCAAATAATGGATTAAAAAGCATAATTTGGTTTAATCATCTTTGGACATAAGTTGCTTTGGCAACATTCAGGGTTGTGCCAAACAGGTCTTTGTCTATGGAATCAGATCATAACGAGCCATACAAATGCTTCATGTGTGGCGCATCTTCCTACTTAAGGAGGACTAATTTCTTGCCTGGTTAGTTGGAATTCAAACTGTGAAGAATATAAGAAAGGATTGTATTAATTATATCCTTAAGAAAGTAAGGTAGTTTTATCTCCTCAAAAAATTCCATATATTTTAAATAATATTATTAAGTACTCATTAATTTTCTTTTCATTGTAGAAGAAAAGATCTATAAATTGTATCAATGGCTTAATTTCTGCTAAAATGTAAGGTATTACATATAGTAGGACCAAAAGGCTAATTTGGATATTCATCTATTCAATATGTTCTAAAGCTCGCAAATAGGTCCTCGTCTGTGGAATCGGATCATAGCTAGCCATACAACTGCTTCATGTGTGGGGCATCTTCTTATTTTGAGGACTAATTCTTGCCTAATTAGCAGAAATTCAAATGTGAAGAATGTAAGCAAGTATTGAATTAATTGTATGCTTAAGAAAGTAAGGTAGTTTTAGCTCCTCAACCAATTCCATATATTTTAAATAGTATTCTTAAGTACTCATTAATTATCTTTTCATGGTAGAAGGAAAGATCTAGAAATTGTATCAATAGCTGAATTTCTGCTAAAATGGAAGGTATTACATATAGTAGGACCAAAAAACTGATTTGGATATTCGTGCAATTAATATGTTCTAAAGCTCATCTTTATCCAAGTGCTGGTGGTGTGCTGCAAGACGAAGTGCTATTTAAATGCCCCCAATTGTTCTATACCATGACACTTGCAGCCACCTTGTCCACCTCAATCTGACTTACAAATCTTATTTGCTTCAAAAAATACTGCAAGTCAACTATGAGACCCAGTTTCATCCTTGTCGCCACCATTGTCACCTATGTCGCTGCAATGTGTACCACAACCACAGCTACCTTACAGGAATGGCATCCGGTGCAAGACATTAACAATCCACACATCCAAGAGCTTGGGGCATGGGCGGTGACAGAGCATGGAAAGTTTGTGAATTGCATACTCGAATTCAAAAGAGTAGTACGTGGTGAGGAGATGTTAGTGTCAGGAGTGAAGTACCATCTCATAATCGAGGTTTCTGAAATCAATGGCGCGGACAAACATTATGAGGCCATATTGATAGAGAAATCTCAAACTAACTCACGCACTCTCTTATCCTTTAACCAATTGATTTGAGCAACAGCTGTGTCAACTATTTGGATCTAATAAAGAGAGGTCAATGTGTTTTCTAGTACCGTGTTTTTGTGAGCTTAACCTCGTGCCACATACATTGAGTAGACTCCGCTTATGAAGGTTGTTTAAGATTATTTTTACAACGATTGTAAAATTCATCCTCACAACAATTGTAGGCGGTAAAATTGTAGTACAACTCAATAACAAATTAATGAAGTAGTCATAAAAGTTGAACTCCAAACAAACGCCTAATGGCAAGTTGAACTCTAATACAAATACCATTGTTTCCCCTGCATGCGTACTCCTGACCCTTTGTAACATCTACCTTGCATTTACATCATGTAATTTTTTTTGTTATTGGGAGATTAAATCAAATGCCCTTCCCTTATGTTGATGGCAACTTTTACCGGAGACAGATACTAATAAACTAAGAACTATGCGGTGAGGTTATTTTTTCCTATAATCAATCTTTGACATGCCATCCCCAGTGTATATATATGCACGATGGGGATGCAAAATTCTCAATGTCGTATGTGATGATGTGTAACTAAAAGGATCGTATACCGGGGGCGGGGTGGTTGAATCGGTCTCTCTTAAAAACTGATCAAATGGAAGCTAACAAAGTAAAGAAATATCTAGCTATTCTAAAGGCTATATGCAACCTAAGGTCCTAAACATGCTAGTCAAAGAAATGCGCGCACACTAACAAGAGTCTAGCAAATAGCACAAAATACCAAGGGAACAAGTAATAACAAGAGAACACTGTCAAGCATTTCTACTTGCAGCAATCAAATGTAAATACGGGATAGTAAGAGCAAGTAAGTCATGGAGATAGGATCAAGAATTACAAAGCAGCGTATGAAAGCATCTTAACTATTCCTTAATTGTGGCAGTTAGCAAATGAGCAGAATTACCAATGTCCTTGGGGCTTGGCTGGCTATAAAAAGACTTGAGGGGATGCAAGTGTGGTTTTTTTTAGACCGATGCAAGTGTGGCTTGGGTAGGAAAGAAAGAATAGAGTACGTAGCCTCCTCGTACTATAACCAAAAGAAAGACTAATAAAGATTAGCCAGCTATTCATCCCCACATATTTGTGCTCATCTAATTAATTGTGTTCTATGTGTGCACAAGTGATCTGTGAACAGATTAGTTGTTTCACAACAAGGGGCTATCTATAGTGGGTTATGGTGGTTTTCGGAATTGCTTGGTTCACATACTTCTGGCATGTAGGACTGTGTTGTACGGATGATGTTGCTACCATTTGATGCACTTGCCAGCCTGCTGCATGCATGCTTCTAGCTGCTGGATATGCAGTCGTATGTCATGGCCAGACAAGTCGGTAGTACGTGTAGCAGTGTTAGTCTGTTTTAGTCCTTTGTTTGGACTTCCTTTTTTGTTCTTCTCTATATAATTAATGGGCTAATTCCACACTACATTGAAAATGGAGTTTGTGGTACTTCAATATGCAAAAGACACTATTGTGTGTCTGCAGGATAGCCCAATGGATGCTGTGAATATGAAATTACTGATGTACACGTATTAAACAATGTCAGGGCTTAAAATAAATTATTAGAAGAGCGAAGTGATGATGGTAGGTAAGACATGACAATGAAAAAGAGAAATTCTACTTTGAGTTATTCAGTTGTGCAGTTGGACAATGGCCAATAATTACCTAGGAGGACCGACGTCTGGGACAAGATTGCATGTGATTGATTGAGTCCCACTAGAATGAAAATGTGGCAAGAAAATGGCTGGCTGGCAGGGAGGATGTATAGCCATAGGAGGCTTGGTCCCACAAAAAAAACCATAGGAGGCTGGAAAATTTTGATTGACTCCAGTTTAAGTTGTGTACCAACCTTTCACATGTCTATGTACTTGCTACCGAAAACAACAATAGAGAGAATAAACAAAATCAGAAAAAGTTTTTTTCTGGCAAAAAAAAATGAGATCAATGGTTCGACGATGTCCCCCTAAATTTTCATTTCACCAGCGCACACCACAGCCCAGGGTGCAACTACACCACAGCAAGGAGGTGAGCCAATAATTGTGACTTAATGTGAACACATTGTTCAAACCCCGGTTGGCTGCATGGAATCCTTGCCATGCGACCAATTGAGCTGATGCTCCGTCTGCGTTTTTTCTGGCAAGTAAGTGGAACAAAACAAAAATATGATCTGGTTAAGTGGAAAAAGATATGCATGCCTAAAAAAGGAGGGTTGGAATCAAGAATTTGAGGAAGCAGAACATAACTCTTTTATGTAAATGGTGGTGGAAAATTGAAACTACTGATGGTTTATGGCAAGAGATTGTGAACAAAAATATATCAAAGGAAAATGCATTTCCTAACTAAAAAAGAAGGCACTTACTATCTATTAGGGTACATTATTTAAACAGAAACTTTAAATTGGGAGATGGAAAAATGATAAATTTCTGGGAGCATTGTTGTAATGAGAAGTGTGCAATAAGAAAAATGTGAGGAGATGAAAGCAAAACATTGGGATTTTACTTTCAGAAGATGGCTCAATGAAATGCTGCAAGATCAGTGGTGACGATTGAGGGATGTACTACTGTTATCTGTAACAAATGATGAAGCTGACAGGCCCGTCTGGGCATTGGAGAAATTTGGTACTTTTCTAGTGAAATCTATGTACAATCAAATGCATAAATGTGGAGGATGTAAATTTCAATGTGATCTGGAACGTCAAGTTGCCACGGAAGATCAAAATTTGGATGTGGCTCATTTGTCAATCAGAAGGAAATGGAAAGGGGACAAAAAATGTGCTTTCTGTTCAGAAGAGAAGAGTATAAACCAGTTGTTCTTTAGTTGTGTAGTCAGCAAGTACGTGTAGAGTATTAGTTGGCTCTATTTCGGGGCGAGATGCAGGCCTATGATAATATGAGTCGGTATTGGATATGGATACTACACTTCCTGGAATGGCAAGAAGTTCCATATGGTTCGCCTCGCTGCAATATGCTGGGCTACTTGGAAGTTGAGAAGCAGAGTCTGTTTTGATTAAAAAAAAAATTGATCTCCTACTGAGATTGTTTGCTACACATATTTGTTTCTATCATATTGGGCAGGTCTACGGAAGGAAGAAGAAGGAAAGGCGCTCTCTCAATGAGCTGGTGCACTCAAAGAGACAGTCGTACAACTGCACAAGGTGGATAAGGCGCCAACGAACAGGAGGAGGATCACGCTTTCATCAGGTTGGCTGCATTGCAGCAGCTGCGATTCAGCAGCTATAGTGTTCTAGTTATTTCTTCAACAACCGCTACAGTATTTGTAGTTATTTCTTCAGCAGCCGCTACAGTAAATCAGCTGCAGAACAACCTGCCGAACCAGCCCAGGATGATACGGCGTCAACAAAACAGCCCACTATGATGTTCGTAGTTTTGGCTGTTGTTTTCTTCTGGGGCAGCCAGTGGTGCCAAAACTTGTAAATAAGTAGCATTTTCTTTCAGCAGTACTGTTTACTTTTTCATTCAAAAACACTTAAACGCGACTCTTTGTGATTTCGTTGCCACAAGTAATGAAATTCCAAGATGCACCCAGTCATGCAAAAAAAAGTGACGGCCTATATATGAACAGCATATACAGTGGCGGAACAGGGGGGGGTGGCAGGGGCCATGGCCCCCCTATGGTCCAAAATTTGCACTAAACCTTATCATTTTACATGCAATTTTTCTAACAATTTTAACATTTGACCTTTGCTATTTCTGAAATTTGAGTAATATAGCTTGCTTGGCCCCTCCTAAGCTTCATGTCTAGCTCCGCCACTGAGCATAGACTGTAGCATCTCACACCTGAAAATTTTGATATAAAAACATCTCTGATTTTTTGTGAGCGCTACAATTGTCACTGAGAGCGCTCACCAATGTTGTTTCTGCAAGACATTCATGTTGAACAGAGACACAGATGCGTTCGGCTCTCTCCCCTCTCTCTGCTTGTGTGACATAAACTATACTATGCGCTCTGGAGCTCCTAATCATTGTCCCTAGCTACCCCCCCCCCCCCCCCCCCCCCCCACATACACCAAAACGCAAGCCTTGCACCAAAAACTCCAGGCATCAGATGCTCCAGCCTCAGCTGCTGTCTTTATATAGAGAAGAAGAACAAAAAGGGAAGTCGAAACAAAAGACCGAAACAGAAGCCATGGCAAACGCCCTGTCCGTCACCCCACCGTAGGTAGCCCCTCAGTGACTGACTCCCCTGCAAAAACCACTTGCAAACCACACGAACCGAAGACGCCAGCTCCCCTGCCTCCAATTTTAGCAAATCCTCCCTTAAATCTCCCCTCTTGGACCTCCAGAGCAACCATCCCAGCAGAGGAGAACCGTACCTCTGCTCTCCCTCTCTTCCGTCCTCTTGCGCGACATCGCCTATGGAGAAGAACCCCGGCGCGGCGCCGACATCGCCTGAGGGGGAGGAGGAGAAGAGGGCAGAGGAGGCTGCGCCGGTGGCGCTGAAGAAGGGTCCCTGGAGTGCGGCGGAGGACGCCATGCTGACGGACCACGTCCGGCGGCACGGCGAGGGCAACTGGAACGCGGTGCAGGCTGCGGTGGACCAACCACCTCCGCCCCAACCTGAAGAAGGGCTCCTTCACCCCCGACGAGGAGGTCCTCATCGCCCAGCTCCACGCGCAGCTCGGCAACAAGTGGGCGCGCATGGCGGCCCATGTAAGCACTGCTGGTCCACCAGAGCACACAGCAATAACAATCTTCCATATGATTATTCCAGCTCCTCTTTTTCTTCCATACTAGTTTATTGCGAATTTCTTGATGACGATGTTGTTGTCATTATTGTGCAGCTGCCGGGGAGGACGGACAACGAGATCAAGAACTACTGGAACACGAGGACGAAGCGGCGCCAGCGCGCCGGCCTGCCGGTGTACCCGCCGGAGGTGCAGCTCCAGCTCGCGCTCTCCAAGCGCTGCCGCTTCGACGACCTCTCGCCGCTGGCGCCGTGGCAGCTCGCCATGACCAGCAGCCAGACGGTGCAGTTCCTCTCGGCGCCGTCGTCGCCGTGGACGACGACCAAGTCCTTCGCCCGGAACGCGCACTACTTCCAGTTCGCCGCGCACTCGTCGCCGGTGTCCCCGTCCACGCCGACGCCGCCGCCGATGCACCCGGCCACGCGGGACCTCTCCCTCGGCTACGGCGTCCAGAGCAGAGTCCCGCCGTCGTCCCCCGGCCCAAGAGTGGAGCTCCCTTCAAACCAATTCGTCCAGGCGCCGCCGCCGCCGTCATCCGCCGGCGACGCGCTGCCGGAGCAGCAGAACGCGGCGAGCCTAGAGAAGATGCTGCGGGAGCTTCACGAGGTGATCAAGGTCGATCCGCCTGCGCAGCTGGTCCCGGCGGCGAACGACGGAGGCGACGCCGAGCCAGAGCAGCCTGTCCTGGAGCTGGAGGGGCATGTTGGCGGAGGTGAGTAGTGCATGCCGTGTGTGAAGCATTTGCCTCGGCGCTTTCTTTTCCCTTTTTTGGATGCACTCGGAGTTCGATTTGTTGCTTTCCTCAAGAAGAGAACAAGCACACTCATGATTACGATGTGAATCCGTAGATTAGCATCAACCTTTTCGCTTCTGCTTCCAAAATCCCCACTTGTTTTTTCTTGCGAAGTGCCCACCAACTTCTTGAAAAGCAAGACAAGACTAATTATTGATTAACGTAGTCATGGGTAGGTTAATCAGAGCTCACTACTTCGGTTAGAAAATGAATTGATGTGCCATGGTAAAGGTAATTCTCATGTGCTAGTGGTATTAAACTGTTTAGTAAGATTGCCAAAATCTAAAACAGGGACAGCACACTGTTTGGAATCTTCTTTGTTATTTTTTTTTGATAGTTTTAAGGTTAGTACTCTGCGGGTACAGGCTGCAGAAGATTTCTTTTTGCTCTTGCAAGACAGTGACTGCCTTTGATCTTGTTCCGTGATTACTTTTCCTTATCTCGCCAAGTACTTTAACGCCTTTATTTCCCTTTCTTCTTTTCCCTCGCCATGTACCGCTTTATCATGTAATACCTAATCGAATGTAATATGCTCCCAATTCATGCTTGCTTTTTGGCTCTTGGAGCATTACTCATTAGCATCCATGACAACACGTCAGGTTGTTGTCATATTCTTCACAAGTTTACAAAATCAAGATATGTGGACACGATCGTATCTAGGATCACCAATCTAGTGAAGATTAGAATCAAATCAGCACAAATTATTTTGTATAAGTTCTTGCGTTATCCGGGAGCAGAGTATTCAGATTGAGAACAAATGTCTCGGAAACTATTTTGTCATGTTTCGTTATTTCATTGAAATCTTATATGAGCTTATCTGATCACTTCAATTTCAGAGAATAAACCTGAAGGCGAGCTCAAGGATGACATTGAAACGCTCTTCGACCTGATGATCCCGCAGTTCAACGAGTCCGAGCCTGCACCACCGGCGCCTGCACCCAACCACTCTGGCTCCATCTCGCAGCAGAGCAGCGACGACCAGGACCTGTCCAACGTCGATCTTGGAGTGGACCTGCCGGTCGCCGGTGCCGCCAGCTCGCCGGACCAGGAATGGAGCCTCGACGGCGTCTGCCAATGGAACAACGTGTCCCGGATCTGTTGATCCCAAGAACTGCTGGATTGGCTCGGCCATCTCGGACGATGTGGTTTAAGACAACCGATGATTCTGTGAACTGATTTAGGAGCGAGTCTCTTTTGGGAACCTTTCTTGATTTTGTCTCCGATGTCCTGATGGTACTAAATGGTACACCATGCACAAATCTCTTTGTGTTCAGCTAACTCTGCAATCCAACTGAATTCGTGCAAGCGCCTGTTATATGTCTGGTTTGGTATCCTCTATTTACATCATGAACGGTAACTTACAGATCGATTCCCTCGTCGTTTGACTGGATTTTGGTAATTGCTCTCCGTGAGACTATTACCTTCCTGGCAGTTGCAATGATTAGTACTTCATGTGACCTCTCCGAAGATGGAAACATTAGCGTTATATCTATCCTATTAGCAGGTTGTTGATCCAATAATCCAAGTGTTGGAGGCAGGGCACCAGACTGGCACCTGAAATCTTTCAGAAACTAATGACTAGATGCTCGTCCAGTTAGAGCATCGGCATACGAACCTACTATGTAATCTCGGGTTTTCTTCTAATGCAAGAATTGCCGTATTAAAACTTTGTGATAGAGAAACGCCAATAACTCTTGCTTGTGTCCTAAACTTTCCGACTAGAGTGGCTGGCAGTCATGCTACCGTACTGTAGGCAATATAAAGTTCACAGATAAGGAAATGGGGGCCATCGTACCTGTCTTCCTTATAGTAGGAGAACCGGATGGGAACACTAGCCATGACCTTTATCAACTTTAAGGGTATACCATCGGTAGGGATTATGCTATTTTTTTAGGGTTTGACTATGTTTATTTTGTTGTGAGGGGCCATCATTGAGGATTTGAGGACAAACATAGTTGCGGACACCCGCGAGATCAAATTATTTCGCTGCAGAACTTCTTCTTTTTTCTAGTCGAAATCGAAAAAGGGGAATTATTTGCTCATAACCTGGGTTAAAAATCAGTTCGCACGCACCAGAATATTTACATCTAATTACACGAAACAAGAATGAACCTCAATGTTTAACAAAGTTACCATCCGCCAAAATTAAAGATTCCCATCAGTTATGCTTGAAGTGGAAGATTTACTATAGTTCCCTACATCCGTTTCTTGAAAAGAAATTGACACTAGAGATATTAACAAAGAAATAAGATAAATGTTTGATCCAAGCCGTGCTTGATGGTCACAAATCCATCGTGAGATCAACGCATACCATGCGAATTGTGGCTCGCTGTCTCCGGTCTCCCATGACGCGCAGTTAATCGAAGAATATGGAGCAGTTGGATCGCATGAACAAGTTCCTCTGCATGCCAAATACGTGTTGCCCACTCTTTGCTCCTTGCTTTGTGCCATAAGTTCCTCCCCAAGAGTGGTTCCTCTTGCTGTGACTCCTTACTCCTCTTTGGTGCTGGCGTAATGGTTCTTTGCCCCAATTTCTTCATTCACCTTTGGGGTAAAAGAAGCTTCTAAATCGTCGCTCTCAGAGATAAACAAAAAAGGTGAGACCCTCTGTGCCGTGTGGTCCTGACCCAAAACAAGACTAACAATCAAAGACGATTATACAAAAAAAAGGACAGATAATATACCAATGTATCTTTGTGCGAAAATTGAAGACCTGTTGTGTTTTGTGCATTGACATTAAAAAAGTTTGATAATACTCGTTCCTCTTTTAATAGTGTGTAGCAGGGCAGAGTCTTAGGGTATTTTGCAGCTAAAAATCAAAATTTACAGTGCGAGTCAGCCAAAAGCACCAAGCTGCAGTGCTACAGATCAACCAAAAAAAAACTATGTTAACAGTACTAGACCTCACAATAGAATTTCAATTCTTTGATCGTCACATAAACACTAAGAAATATGCGAAAATGTATATAGCCTCATGGTTACAAAAGGCTCAGCAACACCTCAAGTTCTGGGTTCGACTCCTTATGTGAGCAAATTTTCTACACCTCAGGATGTTCCCGTCGATACGAAGCGCTAATAGTGACTTGTTCAATCTTCAAAGGTGCTCATAAAAGTGTATGAGTTGTATTGTGTAATAAAAAAACACTAAGAAATATGGCATTGTGGCAACAGAAAGAAAGCTTGGCCGTGAAGCGGATCAAATGTTACATGGCCAGGAGGCTGCTGGACGACGATGATGCAATGGCGCCCGTCGGATCGGTTAAGGGAACACGCCTGCGTCACCAAACGCGCCATAAAACGGACTCCCTGATCGACGATCGCAGCCACTTCCTTGCCATAGCCAGCCTCCTTGATCGACACGTTTGGACACCTGGTTCGCGGTCCCATGTGATGGCGTGCATCAGCATTGGTCAAGACGTGCGCCGCCGGCCGGCACGGTGACATCTGCCGCGCCGTCGGCAGCCGCCGCATTGGATGACAG
>LAPY01001673.1:52480-69808 GCA_000970635.1 Eragrostis tef
ATCCCGGCCCGGCCGCCGCCTCGGTCGCCCGCAGCCTGTGGCCGTCCTCATCCGCCGGAGACGACGAGAGCGGCCACCCTCGTCGTCAATCGTCCTCGTCGTCAATTGCAAGTGCAACCCTCGCAGAACACCTCGCCAAAGATGAATCCGCCCCTGGGCCGCAGCCGGCGATCTCCCGGCAGCGCAGCTGCACCGAGCTGCCGCGCAAGATCGGCAAGGGCCACGCGTTCGGGCGCTCGATGCGGCTCCTCCCGTCCACCAAGCCGGCCGGCGTGACGCTCACCCCGGGCCGCTCCTCCTCCGCCGCAGAAGAGGGGTCGGAGTGCAGCGACGCCGGCTCCAGGGGCTCCTCCACTACGCCGAGGGGGACCTCCTCCTCCTTGAAGCCGCGCTCCCCGCTGCTCCCTCGCACGGGCTCCGTCCGCCTGCTCGGCTCCAGCGCCACGCAGTGGGCGCTCTCGCCGGGCCGCCGCAGCGGTTCGCCGCTCAGGACGTCCACCACCACGACGGCGCTCGCCACGGTGCCTGAGTCGTCGGCCACCAAGGGAAGCGGCAGCAAGAAGAGCCTGATCAGCCTCGGGTGGGGCCACCTCTTCAACCGCCGGAAGCACGCCACCGACGACGCCTCCCTCTCCTCCTCGCAGGTGGTCGTGTCGACGCGGAACAGCGGCGGCGGCGGGGAGGCCGGGCATCAGATGAAGATGGCGCACTGCCGGCTCCTGCAGTGGCGCTTCGCCAACGCCGGGGCGGATGCCGTGCGCAAGAGGAAGCTCGCCGGCGCCGAGGTGGAGCTCATGGGCGCGTGGGCTAGCGCGTCGGAGATGAGGGGGAAGGTGGCCAGGAAGCGGGTGCAGCTCCACAAGGAGAAGCTCAAGATCAAGCTCAATGCCGTGCTCTCTGCACAGGTAACAACAGGTTCTTCTCTTTTATATAGCAGCGGCACGCTGTACTGCGTGCGATCTTGCTCGAATTATATGTCACTCTAGGTACTTTGATGTCATTTTTTATATATATTCCGATGGGATGGTGCACCAACCTATGTGGTGACGAATAATTCTGCAGATGAAGGGTTTGGAGAGCTGGGAGCAGATGGAGACCAGGCATGCCTCTGCCCTGGCGTCCACCGTACGTTGTGCACAGGCAGCCGTTTGCCGGGTTCCTCTCACCAATGGGGCCAAGGTATTACCATAAGCGCACGACATTCTCATTAATTATGTGTTCAGATGTGTATTTCAGTAATGAGTAGTATATGCTTGTAATGACTGAACTTTCACCCACAGGTACTCTCCCTGCCGTCACTGGCGTCCACTCTACAACATGTGCTCGAGCTCGCGGTGACCACCAAGACAACAACGCGACCGTTCGGTCCTATGGTACAATCCATAAGAATGTGAAACTAAACTCGGGGTTGGCTTGTGAACTGATCATGTGTACAGATTATACTGATCCGTCGAGCATTGTTTATGCCCCTAGGCTCAGGAGACGGCGTTGGTAGTCTCGGAGCTGGTACGCGTGGCAAGGGAAGAGCAGGCTCTGTTACAAGAGTGCCTCGAGCTGCTTAGCTGGTTCTCTTCACTGCAGGTATATCATGGCTATTTCTTTCGTCGCATGCCGTCCTCCACCGTACCTTTTTTATAGCATTGATCAATTCTTATACACATCTTCGTTGTTGGTTTTTAATACGCAGGTCAAGGAACAGAGTTTGCGTTGCCATCTGGTTCAATCGTCATCATCAGTGTTTACTAGTGTAGCCGTGGAATAATAAGATCAGCGCTTGAAACGTGCCGTGTCTTTATTACGCTCTCTTCATCTGAGATTGCGCGTAGCAGTATGGTGTAGACTTTTCTAGACCATGTTAGTGTGATAGTATCATACTATCATGGTCGTGTATGATACAGTAGAAGGGCAAGATCCACTCAGAACGAAAGAAAAGAAAAGGAGTTTCATGAAAGTTAGCTACAAAGTAGCTGTGGGTGAGTTATCGTTCCAATTTTATCGGATGTACTTATAGCATATGTTTAAGTACGGAGGTAGTTTTTTTTTCTTGTTTGGCGAGAAAATACGGAGATTTTTTTTTGCAAGGGAAGTTGTCGGAGGTAGCCAGTATATGCAGTAACATGAGCATGGTTATATATATCTACGACATCCAATAGACTATACATGTGTGTGGTCATGGCATTGTTGTGCGCGATCACACCAAAAGTTTCTCCTCCCGCGAAACATACATCCGACATTTGAACCAAAAATCTATTAATTTCAAATCAAAAATCAACTTAAAACATCTAATTATCATGCATTGGCGCTGAAATCTTGCAGACATTGTTATGTGTTTCCTTGACACAAAAGATTTCAGCTTTGAACTCAAAAATAATTGAGGCTTTGAACAATTGCTTGACCATGACATGAGGCTTTGAGCAAATCCATTATATTGAATTTGAACAAGAAACTAAAGCCAAAGTTATGCAATGAAGTTTTGGACTCGTACGTGGAAAGTGAAACTAGTGACATATATACAGTCTACATCATAACACAAGATTTGTCGTACTTGGTTATTCTTGCAACTAGAACAATGAAAGTGACGATGCGTAAGGAGGAATGAGGGATTCTTGTGAGTTGAGACCACCGGTCCTATGTAGAGGTGGAGGGGCGACCTGCATGCAACAACAAAATGTTTCTACATGCTACCACTAGAGCTAATAAGATTTTCAAATGCACTTATGATAAGGGCTTTATATACATCGTTCATTTAGCACATGTGTGGTGTAGATAGAATATTGTATCACTACTATTACTAGTGATGCAACATATTTGCACCACATATTGATGGATAAACAGTCTAGATAAAGCCCTGAGACTAGTAGGTGATGAAAATTTGTGTGTGCATCATCAACTACAAAACATGATCATTTATTTAGCCTTGCAGTAGAATTTATTAATTATGATAAAATAGACATACAAATAGATTCATACCACTATTAGATGTGATTTGATACTTAGCGTAATATGAGTAATCAATATTGCTAAGTTATCTTGGCATCACCTCGAGTCCTCAAATCCTCAGAACATAGATCACTTGACTTTGTTGCTAAAAATGCCATCCAACATGTAAAATAAATTATCTCATTTAGTAAAAATCATGCTAATTCTCCTTTTGAATGATGATGCGGCATACCAAATGACAGTTGGAATTGGGTCAAGATGTCAGCTCTCTCTCTCTCTCTCTCTCTCTCTCTCGGGCAACAGTTCCTTATAATTCCTGATATTGGGCCGAAAGATGGCACCACCAGGTTGCAAAAGCACACGGAAAAAGAAAAATCGTTGGCCCAGCAGCCCAATTTTTAATTCCTGATATTGGGCCGAAAGATGGCACCACCAGGCTGCAAAAGCAGACGGAAAAAGAAAAATCGTTGGCCCAGCAGCCCAGCGCGGATACTTTTCCTCTTGCTCTCCGTCTCCTCCGTTCCCGTTCGAGAATCGAATCGGAGACTCCTCCCGAGGCGGCGGCGCTCTAGAGCCTTCCTTCTTGCCCCCGCTCCTGCTGCGATACGAAAGAACTCGTCACCTCGAATCGAATCATGGATGGGGGAGGCAGCAACACGCCTTTCTCCGGCGCCACGACCCTCGCCACCACCGCACCTTCGACTGCGGTATGCCTGCTCTTTGCGCTCTCTGGTCCCATCTCCATCCCCACGCTGTCCGATTGCCGCCTCGTTCGATTAGTTTGCTGGAATCTAGGTCACACGCTGTATGTGCAGTCCGCAGATATTAGAAGCGGATAAAGATCCGCTGTTGTGCTGTTGTATGGCTCGCTTCGCTTCTGTTGCTTGTTGCATAGTAAAAAGGAACGGAACTTGAGGAATGAAAGATGCACTTTTGGTCCCTTTCGAGGTGCATCTCGTTAGTTATTAAAAAAATTGCATGCCCTGTGAAGCTTGAAGTTTGTATGTTGGCTTTTTCGTTCCTCCTGATACTGCCTTTAATTTTATTTGGTCGATCACTGATCGACAGCTGATTTTGCTAGCATTCAGAATGGGTTGCAGAAAGGGGAAAAGGAGGCTGCTATTGATGCTGAGGTAGCACGGCTTAACAAGCTGCCTGCTCATAGTTCATACGCGATGCATCGCATGAAAGTACTAAACAAACTGCGCCATTTGCTGTCTATCAAGGTGAAGTTTAGATCTCTCTACTTTTTGATATGAGGAACTATTGTTGACCATTTTGGAGAGTTGTGATGTATGATCCTCCTTCCGTTTATCAATTGCATAGCGTTAGTATGTTCCACTGTACTGCTAATTTGTCCATTTCAGCAATACACCACATATTTCGGCGCAACTGAAACTTAACCAATACTGCTGCTAGTGTTGTTTTCAGAACTGAAATATGTTTTTTTTTCTAAACCGTAATCTTGACTACATAAAAATGACGCTGGGCTTTTGGTTCAGATTGTTCAGCCCCAGAATGGAAAAGCAAACAAAAGTTTATTTGACATTGGTTAAACTCCTAGATATGCAAGTGTGTCATACCTGTTTTTTTATTCCTTTGCTGGAACAAACCCATTAGTCATTGTAAAAAACGCAGTCTGTTGTACTATATATGTTCTTTCAATATATGAAAGTGTTACTTCATCATAGACACATGTCTTCTCACAAATGTGTTAAGAAACCCATGGATGTAATGGAATGACCAGTGTAATTAGATTTCCTGTCATCACTTGGACCTTGATGTGGGGAAATTTATTCATCTTTTGAATTTTTATGTTCTGCACACAGAGAACCACGTCTCAAGATGAGGAGCTTGAACTTCTTTTTGCAAGCCTTTCAATCTAAAGTCTACAAGTTGATAATTTAACCCTGCTAGGTAAGCTACTATTTCAGCGTTGCAGCATCTGGGAGTGTATTTATTTGGTTTGATGTACTGAAGTTTTTGTTTCTCATTTTCCTTACACTTAACGGAGTTCACTGCTCGTGGCATTCCATTAGCTCCATGTTTCTCAATTCTATTACTTGACAGTACCATGTTTACCTTTTTCAGATAAAGAGAAATATCTTACCTATCTGCTGGTGTGCTCACTGTTTTGACAGTTCGCCGCTCGTGATCTTCCAGTAGCTCCATGTTCACGCAGATTCCTCTATTTCGTGTAGCAAAACTGGTCTGTAACTTAGCATGTTCTGTTCCTGGACAAAATGTGTTGGTAAATTATGCTGTCGACATGTATTCAGTTGTATCCAAATGGACGCCTGTACAATAACTGTTGCTGATGAGTGCAGTTTCCAATGAATCATCGTGGGTCTTGTCCTTGTACCATTGAGTTTACTTTTTTTTTAAAGCTTATAGAGCACCTATATTGCCCTAGTTGGGACGATTCATTTATCGTGAAACTATCTGAACTGAACATGGAGTGAAATGTTCATACGCATTAGGAAGATCAAATAAGAAGCACGGTTTGTGCAAATTGTTCTTGAAATTTTAACATATTTTTGGTTTCTAACTTTTCATACACTCGTCTGTGGAGAAAAGGAATTTAGTGCCTGTGACTTTTGTCGTCTTTATATTTTCTTTCTGTTCTATTTTATTGGCAAAAAGGACTCTATATTTACCTCTGCGTGACATTTATTTTCATACTACTCAATATGTTTTGCCAACTTGAACCGATGGTTTGCACTATTGCACTCTGTGAGGCACCAAAGATACTGCTTCAAATTTACTTGCGGAAACTTGATGAGCTCCATTTCTACACTAAGTTTGTTGTCGACATTCAACAAACACGTCGCTGCCAGCAGGCATCACAGGTCACCATATATGACGGCATTCCCCGGCCTTATATATTGTTGCACCAGATAGGCATTCATATCAATTTACTAGGTCCAGAAGGATATAGGCAACAACCCACAACGCATTGAGGGAGAGAGGGACACAATGTTCGTTCCATACTTCCATATCACGCAAAACTCGATGGAACTTTACCTGGCGTTTATTAGCCTTCTGACGCATGTCGTCGATGCAGTGGTGATCTTGGTATACATTTCTCTCTCCATTCCGGTGAACCTGATTCTGCGGGTGTTCAGGAAGCCACACGGCAACGAAGACCTGAAAGGCAAGGTCGTGCTCATCACCGGTGCATCCTCCGGCATCGGCAAGGTTAGTACTGTCACTCTCCATCCTATTCATATGCTACACGAAGGCATTTTTGCTTTCAGCGATAAGCAACGTGGCCATCGACAGCAATGTGCCAGTGGTGACTTCGTCGAATCTCAACGTTTGCGTATATGCGTTCATATGGGTGAGTGTGCGTGCGTTGTGAGTGTCTGAGTTGTGTAATCTAAAAAAGATGCAGTGTTAATAATCCAATGAGGGAAGCAGTATTGTCTCATAATAAACTTAATCTTTTAATTTTCCTAAAAGGTCTAAAATGGTTCACATAATTGAGATTTGAGTTTTATGTCCAAATTCCACCTTTTGAATATTATAGATGCACTAAAATATCAGAGAGCATTATCCTTTATTGCCAAAAATTCCACATTTCTTCACAGAAAAATCTTCCACACTAAATGTATGTGCATTGCAGCTACCAATATGAGGATGAGGATGATTCTCGAGTTTTTGGGGTTTAATCGCATAGTGCTAACCACAGATTCTTTCAAGTACACACTAAAATTGGATGATTGTGCTTGTCCATAACCTTGTATCAAGGAAACCTAATTTTGAAGCTTGTCAAGACTAGAAACAAATTGATTTATACATTTTTTCTTGACTAAAATTTGTGGGTTTTTGACAATCATGTCTATTTTGGTGGCAGTTTTTTACCCCACAATAAATATGTTGTTTATGGTAGTTTGTGTAGTAGTAATTGTAGGCTTTAGGATTACACATGAGGCTAATGAAATTCACATTAATGCACATTTCTCTGTTGCCTTTTCAACAATGGTTAATAATACGATGGAGCAAGAACTATTATTGTTCCAAAACGGTAATCACATAAATGTGTTTGTCTCCCTTTACAAAATTATGACATTTTTTAATTTTTTCGAGTTCGCATTTGATTTTTTGGGAGGAGTTCGATTTTTTTATTATAAATTTCGCAAAAAAAAATCAAAATAAACGCTGTTTCTATACTTCCAAATTTGCTTTTTGAACCTTACTTCCAAATTTGCTGGTGTACCGTGTCTAGCCGTGTCGTGATCAATCGAACTGAAAGGGAAAGCCGCTACCCAAATCGTGCACGGGCCCAATCCATACTGGATTCGGCTCCACCCCTGGCCCAGCCCAAATAAAAAGTCCGAGACTCCGAGGACCCTAGAAGCGCAGCCTCCCCAACATTTCCTAGGAACCCACCGAAAGCGAGGACACCCCAGAACCATCACGACGATTATGGCGTCTCGTCTCGTTGCGGCGGCGGCGGCGCCCTCGTCCTCGTCCTCCCTCGCCCGTCTCATCTCCCGCCGCGGCATGGCCGGCGCCGCAGGTAATCACACACGCGCGCACCTTCACCTTATGTTCCCCCAGATCTGGAATCCGATTGCTTGGATCGGCTCGTCGATTGGGCCTGTTCCTGTATCCGTCTCGTCGGGTTCGTGCCTTAGATTTGGTTTGGAATCGGTTTTTTGTGATGGGAGAGAGGTAATCTAGGCAGATGCTCTGGGATTTGTGGTGCGCACGAGGACTCAGTGCCTCTGTGCCCTTGTTGATTTTGGGGCAGCATTTTGGTACGTTAGTTATCTTACCGTTGTTGATCCCTTCGTCCTGTGTGCTTGTTAGATCCCCATGCTACTCCGAAGGTGAACATATGGCAGGATCCGCTGAGCCCAAGCAAGTGGAAGGAAGAGCACGTGAGTACCCCTCGGAATCTCTTGTCTTAATTCATTGCTGCTAATCATATGAGTCATTGCGTTCATCCTGGTGGGCGTACAACAATTGAGACATTGACTTGCATGACATACTGTGAATTGTGTCTTCTGTATCATAACTTTTCTTGTTTGCTAATATGGTCTGCATTACGAGAACTTAGTATAGGTGTTCTGAAGTCTGCACTAGTAATGTTTGCATGTTTACATATGAATATATATTTTTTATCATAGTTCTATTTCTTGATTAGCTATCTGTAAATGAACATAACTAAGATTTTCTTACTTTTGACATGCGTGTTGAAACTAATTTTGAACTTGCTTGCTTTTTTGTTGCTCATGCTGGTTGTTACTACCTCCTTATTTTTGTTGATGTTGCTGGTTAATGTAAATTTGACTAACTGGCGTGACATCAGTAAAAATACGAAGGTGTAACATCTTAGTCCATTAAGAACTTTTGTTGATTATGTCTTATCTCTGCAGTTTGTGCTAGCAAGCTTGAGCATGTGGGGTGGTATTATCTATGGTGGTTTGAAGTTCTTTTCCGGTGGGAAGAAGGAAAACAAGGCTGAGGTACTTATTAACATCTAATGATTTATTTTTTATTTATACTACACTTTGCGTTGTTGCCATACAGAAGAGAGTTTATACTTGAGTTTGTAATTTCTGGATAAATGAAAAATGCACATGAGTAAAGGTATACCTTATCTCAAACTGTAGCTTCTTTTGATGTGAAATTTTAGCTATCTATGACTTCATAGGCAATCTGCACCAAAATAATGTAATTTCCTGTGGATTCTATGCATCAAAGAGTCCAGTAGCATGTTCTCCTTTTTTGTTAAGTTGATACACTTGGTTATTGATTATCATCTGATTTGTTTTTGTCACTACAATGAGATATTAATAACTCTGAAATCTAATACTGTTACAAAAATATTCTGTTACAGGCAGCGCCAGCAAATGCATAGCGGGCTGAGCAGGAGTTTTACCTGTTGTTAAATAAAAAGAAGTGTTATGATGTGTTTTGATGTTGATGCTAAACCGTGGCAGCTAGAGAATTCAATTTGTAATTCAGGCAAGATTTTGAGGAGCTAGACTTGCTCTGTGCTTAAATAATCTTGCTGCAGTTGAATTTCATATTTGTGATCATCCGAATGATTAATTGATGTTTGCCTATTTTGTTTCCTTCTACATCTTCCCCGTCAAGTTGAATTTACGCAAACATATGGTTTTGGTACTATTTTGCACTATTTTATAGGGAAAATGCTCCTCATTTCATTTTCTGGTGGAAATTATGGACTCGCCTCCATGATTTTCATTGTCTTGAGTCTCCTGTAGCAATTACAGTACAAATGTATTATGTTAGTAACCCAAGCAAGTGGCGGTAACCCTATGTAGTAGTTGTAAAATTATAAAATGAACAATTGCATGGATTCACATGGCAACTACTGTCGGTGAAGAACATCCAAATCTAATGGCGAAGCGGGGTAGTACGCTGTTGACCTTCATTACCAGCACCGATGCCATATCGCCACTAGGTCTGACCCATACTGTGTCTTTTTTTTTTTAAGTCGTTCTGACAGCATCAGGTAAGTCAATTTGGGCTTGAGTTTGATGTCCGAAACATCAACAATTTGGAGATAGGTAGTATAAGCTACGCACCGGCGATATAGAGGTTGCTGGACTCAATGAAACTGCCTTCCCAGCGGACTGCCGCACCTGGTCTCGGCTTGCGTCTTGTTTCTTTACATCTTCATTTTCTGATTGCACGCTTAGCTGAAGGGAAACTCTGGTGTCTGCTCCCTGGATAGCTGGTGATCGTAAACAAACGGCAATTAATGTATCATATGTACTATAGTAATAGTAATGGTTTTTCAAAACAAGCTTTATTGCGAAAAGAAGTGCTAATCTGCATAGCCACAAGCCTACAAGCACAACAACACCGCCAGCAGGCTGGTGCGGAACAATACAGCTGATGACCCCACAGACGCAACATGACCCAAGCAAGCTGGTGCTCGAATGCAGGTGTCGCGCTTTCACTGTCAGATTGTAACCATTGTAATCTTTTTTTTTTTTTTGCTGCTCCTGCCGATGAGCCTGCACCCCGGTAACTGTCCCGCATCAAGGAGGACAGGGCAAATTTGCAACTTTTTACGGTATCACTTAAGTATAGCAAAGTCGATTATTAAGCACATTTTCAAGATCAGAGAAGGCGCCTTTGCCCACAATTAAGCTCCGCCCCATGATTATCACCGGGGCCTTTGCCAAGGTTAATGTGATCGAATCTCACGGCGAGCCCATCCATCGATGAGGCCGTCGTGTGGTGTGTCAACACGGCAAAAACGTGCCGCTTGAACGGTGCACACGCACGCGGACGCGTTTCCGCGCGGGCGCGCCGCGTTCACGGCGTGTTGTAAGGGCAAGCCACCGCGTGCGTGCAGGTCGGGCCAAGGAGCTGCCTGGAAACCCTCTCAAAGGCGAACGTGTCTCAGCTGGATCGATCTCTCAACGCCAAATTATATGGGCCCGAGGAGAGGAGAGGACTGGAAAAAGTCCCCCGTCCGTCAGCGGGGGACGACGAGAGAGAGATGAAGCATGTGACCCCTTGATTGCGGTCGGGAGCGTCTACACTCCAACCGGTAGAAAACAGAGTCAAAGAAACGCTAATGTACCGTCTCAAAATGAGAAGCGACGGTTGTTGTAGTACTTACCGACGTGGAAAACGACAGCTATGCCCAGTTGACGCCAGAAAGGCTTAAAAAAGAGGTGCACGTGATCCCCGCCCACGTACACAGTGGGCACAGCCACTCGCTGAAATGTCAGCCCTATCCACAATGACACGCAGTGGATAACAACACTTCGGTCCGTCCGTGAAACATACACCGGCAACTGTGGTGCACCGTCTACACACATCAGATTCTTGGTCAGCCACAGGATGCGCCGCGTGTTCCACGTATCTCATGGCCTGACGCGATGAACGCTCCAATTACAGGACTGCCAAGACGGCTGCAGGAGTTGACGTCTTGCGAGGAGCCTTCCAGATGAACTGACCTTGGTAGAAGTAATCAAACCGAAGCCTGAAAATTTCAGGAGCAATCATCCCAACCCAGGACGGTTTTAAATCGTGACCGAATCGGAAGGGCGACATGCGCAGAAATACCCTGCAAAAGAGAAGGGGAAATAGTCAATAGAACAGTGCAGCTATAAATAACAGTGCTCAATCTGCCTGCTCTTGTCACCATCGTTCTAATCCGAAGAGAATACATAAATGGTCACGGAGGTACACACAGACCCAACCGATCTCAACTGCAAGTCTTTCCAGGATAAAACAGTTGATGCACACAGAGCAGCAACAAAACGCTAAGGCCACAAACTTGGGCGTTTGCTGCGTGGCACAAAATATCGATTTTCTTGGTTTGGGGTGTATAGATTGCTATCAACCTGTCGCTTATATACAAATGGTTTTCGTTCGCGAAAACCGTGTGCTGCAAGGTGGACAATGACATTGTACTGGCCCCCAGGTCTAGTGTCATCAGACAAGATTCACGAATAAGGTTTTGCACTAAACCGCGAGATTCAATACGTTAGAAAAAGAGTCGAAGGGGTTGAATGGACGATGACGTTGTACAATGACATAATACCATGGTCTTAAAAGTACTATTTGAGTGATGGCATGCTGTTGTGGATTACAAGATAAAAGTTTGTTTTTTTAGAAGCAAAAAGCTTTGCTAACTTGCCGCTTGGAACCTGGTGGAAGGGACTGATGAGTCATAAAGCTGATAAGCACATGCTGCATCCTTACGATGGCTGGGAGCTTGCTAACTGACTCAGAAGAAAACAAATAACAAGAGAACAGAAGGGTTCCCTGCAAGTACCTATCATGCTGCATATCTCGCTATAAAAGGGGTGTTCCTTGTTCCGGCACTCAACTGGGAACACACTCATAGAACCGCACACAGAGTGAGGGAGAAGAAGAGGAAGGAGGGGGAGAGGAGGAAGAAGCCATGGAGCCAGATCTCACAAGCAAGGTATGCTCTAGTACCAGAACCTCCTAATTCGAAATGATTAGAAGCTATATGTTTCGATCTAAAGCCTACATCAAATCCAAGCCTACCTACAGAAAATCAGCGTAGGGACATACCTTGAGAAAAAAGGAGTCTTGTTGACGTGCTGTCTGCATTACTGCCTTTGAACTTGGCCCACTTCGTTCCTGCAATTATATTTTAACATAAAACAAATTTATCTTTTGCTCAAGTTCTCCAGGAGAACCCAAATGTAGAATTGAGACTGAAGAATCTGATTCTTATATGGGAACGTAATCTAGCACTGATATCACGAGGAAGATAAGTTCTCAGAATAGCGGCAGTAGGCAGCACATTAGGACCATATCACCGAAATCACTCCAGTGAATAATTTGACCTTATGAAACTGAGTTTGGTAATACTATTTCTTAAATTTCTTTCTCGGACGCTATTAGTTGTAATGTGGAAACTCAGAGTATATTTCTACACAAAAAGAATACAATTGGACAGATTGTTCATGTCTGTAGACCAGTGTTTAAAAAAGCGGTGGAGGAAAGCGGGCGGTGTTTCTAGGCGTTCGCCAAAAAGCGGTGGCGCCAAGTATATTTTATATTTTATACTTCAATATGAATAAATTTGTAAATCTGAGAATGATGAATAGTTCAATCAGAGATATCTACATACCTTTTTAATGCGTCTTCTTCCATTCTTCCTCCAATTGCTTCCCACAGCTTGTATCTACATAAGCAGATTACCCACCACTTTTTTAAACACTGCCGTAGACACAGGAAAGCTATGCTTAGCCATTTCATGTTTAACCCACCGGTTTCTACTTACAAGACCTGACAAGGTTCTATTTTGTTCATCTGCTCCAAAGGCAAGGGAAAATCTTAGCATGATGCACTCAAAGTTTATCTGCTGCAAGCTCTACATTTCTGAAAGCCGCAACACTATGGCTATTGATGCAATCGATCGTGCAGCAAGGACTGACCCCCAAGTAGTGGTGCTAACCAAGTTTGAAGATTGTATCTACAATCGAGTGCGCTATACACTTGTCTCCTATATCGTCAACGACAGCCCAACTGGTGAAGTGATATACAGCCCAATCAGGAAGGTATTGTTGAGAATGATGGATGCTGCATTTTCCAACATAGAACTCAGATCACACTCGGGGACCCACCCAAGAATGGGTGTCAATGATGACCTTTCCTTCCACCCCTTTGGTGAAGCCACGATGGAGGATGCTGCTTGCCTTGCTAAGCTGGTGGCTTCTGACATTGGCAATGATTTACAAGGTATGCTGAAGGTTTTCAGATTCTATAACCATCAGCCAATACAAATATCTTAATCCTTCTTGCCAAATTTGTATGCAGTGCCAGTGTTCCTGTATGCTGCAGCACACCCAACTGGCAAGTCTGTCGGTGCAATACGCCGTGAACTTGGCTACTACCGGCCAAATTACAAGGAGAACCAGTGGGCAGGTAGCATGCTCCCTGAGGTTCTGCCAATTAAGCCTGATGTGGGCCCAACAAATGTTGATCCTGACAGAGGTGCAATAACAGTTGGTGCTACACCTTTTCTTGAGGGCTATAATGTGCCAATACTATCTAAGGACATCGCAACTGTCAGGAGGATTACTCGAAGATTAACCGGACGGGGTGGAGGCCTTCCCACAGTGCAAGCTATGGCACTTCTCCATGATGATTGCACAGAGATCGCATGCTTGTTGGATCCAGATCATGTTCGTGCATTCCATGTTCAAACTGCAGTGGAACAGACTGCAGCAGAGCAAGGCCTTGAAGTTGAAAGCGGGTACTTCACTGATGTAACCATAAGCAGATTACCCACCACTTTTTTAAACACTGCCGTAGACACAGGAAAGCTATGCTTAGCCATTTCATGTTTAACCCACCGGTTTCTACTTACAAGACCTGACAAGGTTCTATTTTGTTCATCTGCTCCAAAGGCAAGGGAAAATCTTAGCATGATGCACTCAAAGTTTATCTGCTGCAAGCTCTACATTTCTGAAAGCCGCAACACTATGGCTATTGATGCAATCGATCGTGCAGCAAGGACTGACCCCCAAGTAGTGGTGCTAACCAAGTTTGAAGATTGTATCTACAATCGAGTGCGCTATACACTTGTCTCCTATATCGTCAACGACAGCCCAACTGGTGAAGTGATATACAGCCCAATCAGGAAGGTATTGTTGAGAATGATGGATGCTGCATTTTCCAACATAGAACTCAGATCACACTCGGGGACCCACCCAAGAATGGGTGTCAATGATGACCTTTCCTTCCACCCCTTTGGTGAAGCCACGATGGAGGATGCTGCTTGCCTTGCTAAGCTGGTGGCTTCTGACATTGGCAATGATTTACAAGGTATGCTGAAGGTTTTCAGATTCTATAACCATCAGCCAATACAAATATCTTAATCCTTCTTGCCAAATTTGTATGCAGTGCCAGTGTTCCTGTATGCTGCAGCACACCCAACTGGCAAGTCTGTCGGTGCAATACGCCGTGAACTTGGCTACTACCGGCCAAATTACAAGGAGAACCAGTGGGCAGGTAGCATGCTCCCTGAGGTTCTGCCAATTAAGCCTGATGTGGGCCCAACAAATGTTGATCCTGACAGAGGTGCAATAACAGTTGGTGCTACACCTTTTCTTGAGGGCTATAATGTGCCAATACTATCTAAGGACATCGCAACTGTCAGGAGGATTACTCGAAGATTAACCGGACGGGGTGGAGGCCTTCCCACAGTGCAAGCTATGGCACTTCTCCATGATGATTGCACAGAGATCGCATGCTTGTTGGATCCAGATCATGTTCGTGCATTCCATGTTCAAACTGCAGTGGAACAGACTGCAGCAGAGCAAGGCCTTGAAGTTGAAAGCGGGTACTTCACTGATGTAACCAAGGATAGGATACTTGACAAGTACTTGAAGCTAGCTTGTGCTTCTGATTACACGGCTTGATTGACTCAGCTGAATCCTGCATGTTTGTAATTGCAAGCATGCTGCTGTTTAGTTGACTCAAGACCAGACCAGACCAGACCAGACCAGACCGGTGTCTGATATTGTGAATATAATATGCTGGTCAAATTTCAGCAGCAATAGCGCATCCGAAATGGATAGCTCTGGTTTCAAAACATGTGATGTGAGGCAGGCAGAGGCAACAAAATATTTAATATGGCATAATGGAAACAAAGGATAAACATGCCAGAAAAGGTCCATGCAATATACACTGAAATGTTTATGATAAGGAGACAGATAAAGCATATAACGGGTAAGAGAATGCAATAGAAAAAGGCATGAACAACACATAATTCCACCCTCAATAGTCAATATCTTCTGGTTTACAAACTAATACATTGGGTACAAGCAGCAAATTGTCCTATCATTTCGGCAGCAAGTTTCCATATTAGATCACATAAATTTTCCATTAAAAAAGATACCCCAAAACAACAAGTCATGTAGGTATATATTTACTGGGCCCAAATGAATTATGTTAACTAATGAAAAGAAAGAAAACTGAATAGCTTAGGCTCAGCACATGTTATGACAATATTCTATCTAGTAAAATGCTTCTGATGATATATATACATGGATGCAATTTTTCAAATTGTCTTTTGGTACTTTCATGTATATTAGTGGATCAAGTTTCCTAAATTATTTGTTCATTTTCAGAAATGATCCACAAATATGGTCTGTGGTCTTGGCTCTTGAACTTAATAGCCACATTTCAATGCTCTGCAAGTAGCATAACAATCAGAAAACAGTTTATGATGAAGTATGTTGTATCACAAACGATTCTGTCATTTTCAACATTAATATGGTATACTATGAAACTTCTTTGATTGAACTAAGGTAGAAAATTAGACTGAACAAACAAACTTCAACACAACTACCTCTAATTCTATCAAAAGTCACATACAATGGTAATTGCTAATGATTAATGCACAACACCTAGAAGGCCTTGTGAATAACCCTGTTTTCCACCAATAAACCTAGAAGGATCTTTAAGTCCAAACCTTTTCCACCTATCAGATCTCAACTAGAATTGCATCATCATTGGTTGCACCTCTTCCATCTATCAGATCTCCACTATTCACTCCTTTTGTCCATCTTCCTAGTGTGCCCAGATATTACCATGTTTTGCTCCAAGATTCCATTTCGGACAGCATCTCTGAAACACGAGGTGTCAGTGTTTGCTGCACCAAGAACAGTCCCCCATAGTAGTGTAGCAGCTTGAAAGGGCATTTCAGATTTCTGTAATTTATTTTCATGCCTTTCCCAATTTTTTCCTAATCTAGCAGCATTTAGCGATACAAGCATAATGTTGGCCAATGGTGTATTGCAAAGCCTTCAAACTCATCGGAAGAATTGAAAATCAGCAAGGCTTCATGAAAAAATCAAAGACCTGTATGGTTGAATGCAGAAGGCAGTTTTAAAAGGGTAACCTCATCAGGCATAATGTCAGGATCTTCTTCCTATAAATCCCAATTGTTTACTTTGGATATCACTTCTCTCCATGTCTCAATCATCAATGCATGGCTCACTAATGCATCCACAAGCCAAGCACATGGTCAATTACAAAGTCCTCGTAAATGTTGATCTTCAGGCTCCTGCAGGATTCATAGAGGTTTCACGCACTGTCTGATTGAAATCTAGCATCCTAGACACACCATGCGGGAAAAGGTAGGTCACAACGCTGTTGATTCTCACAGTTCACATATAAGCAGAGATCGTCGACGACCGGATGACCCCGTCCAAAAGAAGCCTCATCATAAAAAACGACCTTATCAGTCTCCAGCATTCCATTGGCTGTGTTCAGAGAACAGTGTGAAGAATCTCCAACACCCAGTGCGCCTCGTCTCAGCTTCAGCACTGTGCGCGCCCTATGTGATCCAATATCGAGTTTCTGCGCTGAGCGGCATTCTGTCGAACACCAGCCGCGCGAGGTCGGGGGCTCCAAGCGCGAGGCTCAGCATTTGAGCACGGCGGCGGCCAGTATGGACGCACACCTAGCCGGCCAGCCTCCAGAGGACACGCAGGATGTCCTGTGGGGTAGAGTTGCGCGCCCTGGGAGGGAGGGGGGAGGAGATGGAGTCGCAGAGGCGGGCAGCCTCGAAGAGCGCGGAGAAGCCGAGACGGCGCGGGGCATGCGCGATTCGGCAAGGAGGTTTCGATTGCAGCCAGGGAGATTTTTCGGAGACAGGGCGTATGACCTGGAGCCTGGAGGAGCAGAGCAGCGGGTGATCGGTCAGGGGTTTGATTCCGGTGGGGAATGGACGGGGGTGTGATTTGGCACCGCCAACATTTGCTCCTTCAAAACCAGGGGCGAAGCCAAACTGAAAATTCAGCTTTAGTCTTCTTGTGTTCGCCATATTAAAAACTAAAGTTGTGCATCAACAAAGCAAAAAAAAAAAATGAGAAAAAGAACAACAAGCCTAGGATCAGT
>LAPY01001673.1:70771-100365 GCA_000970635.1 Eragrostis tef
CGGCCCCCGCCACTGAATCAAAACGAGCCATCGATGAACAGCCCTGAATGCCCATGCCACTCCGTTCTGCACACAACGTTGGAAGGGGAAAAAAACATGTTGTAGCGCCACGAAATGGGACCCGACGAACAGTTCTCAGCAGAGTGAAACAGCAGCCCCAGAGTCACCATTTCTTGCTAATCCGATCGAAAACGAAACGTGTTCCAACAAATCACCTATGCACTGAAGTCCGATCTTCTGCATCTCTTCAAATATTTTTCATTTCCGCGAATTGACCCCGTCTATCACCCCTCAGCGGAATTTCCCCAAACAGATGCAATGCAACACCAAGGTTAGCGTTCCTTCCAAAACCAATGCGTACCAACGGATCCCCAGTTGAAGTCCGCTCTCCATATCTTCAAACAAGTCGAAAGCCATCGTCAAGCTCCCTGGCGTCAATATGCTCGTGCCATCTTCTACGGTTCCGCTTTCGTTCTGAACCTAGTGGTGGGCGTCATTAGGATTATGTGCACGTCATCGATGCCTCGCACTATCGTATCAATTGCGTGTCGTCCTTGTTCAAGGACACAAGAATTCTTCACATATTACTACCAAATCTAATGATTGTATTAATACATTTGTGATCTATGTTCTTCGAGTTCAAAGAAAATACTATATCATTGTGTGATGCCTAGGAAGGGAGAGAACTATGGTATTTATAGTGCTAAATTCAGGAAGCCACGAGGCCTGAGCAGAGCAGGTGCGTGTTGATTTGCAACAGTCATCTGATTGTGCTGGGAACTGGTAGGTCATCTGCATCTATGTGGTTGTTAAACTTTGGTCGTTGTGATCTTCTTCTCTTGATCTCAACTTGTGTATGGTTTAATTGGTTCGGAATATTGGGAAATGTTCGATCTGCAGGTTGGTTGAAGCACCAGCTGCTTTGTGGACACACTGCTACAACTGTGTGGGTATCCCATTGATAATGCAAAGATAAGGAATTGCATATCAGCGACGACAGACAGAGGAGCATATAGTTCGCAAGAGCTAGTAAGTTTGTGCATGCTGATGAAATAAAATAATTGCTAAAATGTTAGTAAAATAATTGAAAACGATGGAAATAAAAATCACACCTATGACAAACCATCTAGGATTGTGTGCGTATGATACTTTGAACTAATGCTGACAGGATTGATCAACCTCTTAATGCCTCAAAACTCAGTGAACATAATAGTAAATCTCTGAAGATATACAGCGCGCCAACCGAACTCTACATATCTGCTGATTTACAAGTACCACAAGCTATGAACAGTGTAATGTACTCATCACGTGCTGCATCAAAATGCTGCCCTCGCTGCGCTGCGTGCTGCCTCCCGCTTCAGCTCTGCTTCTTTCCCGCTCCCTCGGAAGTAGAGGTAAACACGCTGCACGCAGCAAAGCTTACGGATTAGATTTACTCAAAGTTTCAAACGGCGCGTTGTTAAGCAAGTAGAAAGAAATGAATGGAAAGGTATAGAATGCAGTAAATTCACCTGAATGACCCACATGCTTATCAGAGACTCGAGGCAGAACAATGCAAATCCAATAAAATAGAATATCTGCAGGTTAATGAAACGTGGAATCGTTTATTGTATCTGAAATGCATATATTTTAAAGATTTATATCGTTTTCATTAGTATCCTGTTAAATACAGATTAAGGTTGACGCAAACTGACTCACCCCAACAATGACACTGTTGCCTATCATGCTGATCGCTGGGAAAATCCCTCTGCAAGAAGAATAAACAAAGTGAAGCGCATCATTTTACTGTTGCATTAGTGGAAACGAAGTATGTGATGACATAGTACATCAGCATAGAAAACTTACGTTAGTGATTTTCCTACAAAGAGAATCGAAGGAGAAACAGCTGCGTACACGCAGAAGGCAATATGAACCTGTTAGAAGCTTACCATAAGTCAGAATGAATACATACTTATTGGCTACATGTTCTATTCCGAAGCAATGTTACTGGAAGTAAAGCTCACCAAGTAGAACAGGAAAAACCATCCAAATCTCAGAGCACTCTCATTCCTGTAATATGTGTTGTACGAAAAGCATAAGGCGGTGTTTTTTTTCTATTAAACTTCAAAAATTCAGACCCATCCCCTGAAATGTTGCATTTACCTCATGGCACGGTAAAGTGGCCGGTACCAAAGATAGTAGGCACCAGGGCATCCAAGAATAAAGTAAATGATTGCAAGAAACCATATCTTAGGACCTGCATCAAGGGACAAAATAGCACAGATGCAAAGTTAGAAAAATGTGCGCTGTGACCTATGAGTTCTTAACTGCCATAAAATTGTGCACACGGTATCTGTTGTTCAATAGAAAAGCTATCAACATACCTTCCCCTTTTATCCAAGCAGCGGTTACACAGATGATGTTCCAAAACAGGCACAACACCAACCCTGCGAGAGTACCACACAGAGAAAAGGAATTTAACGTTGTGGATCATAGATGTTGTGCAGCATACGTGAATATATCCAAGTTCATCGACAATATGATGCACTGGCACCTAGTAGTGATGGCCAAATGGGGCGGGCCAAACGGACGGGCATGAAGCACGCAATTTTTGGCCCGACCCGGGCACGGCACGGCACGCACCACCGGGCCGTGCTTGGGCCGAGGGGTGGGCACGGTGGGCGGCACGACACGGCCTGATTAAGTTTTACTAAATATATTTTTAGTTTTTATGTGTACAACTAGTGGTCTTAGTATAGTGGTAAGTGATTTCCTTCTTATCTAAGAGGTTTCAGGTTCAATCTCCATACTAGCACCTATTTTTACATCATTTAACACTAATTTTCTTCAAAAAATAATTAAATGGGCTGAATTTTAAAACGGGTTGCCGGGCTAATCAGGCCGTCCCGGCATGATTAACCAATTTCATGCCGGGCCGCGGGCCGAGAGGGGAGCCCATGGGCTGGCACGGCACGGCCTGAAACAGTGCTGTGCCGGCCCGAAATTCAGGCCGTGCCTTTTCGGGTCCGTTTGACCATCACTAGCACCTAGTATGAACTATATAACCTGAGACACTGATGTATATATCAGAAACATTAGGTATGCTACTTTTAAGTAAATAATGGTAAACCATCGCAAAAAAGGTAAATAATGGGAAAAAGTCAGATACCTAAGAGTGAAGCGAAGGCAACATACTGAGTTCTTTGCAAATGTACAGGTATTTCGTTGCCAATATCATGATGAATGATGGGGAAGAAAGGAGGCCAGTTTTTGTCTTCCAATACAATGCCAGCTGCAGGAGGAAACGAGTCAGAAACCCTTATTAAAGGAAGTCTTGGGGAATGACATATTAGGAAATAACAAAATAATATCAAAGAGATGAACATTGAAACTCCACCTCGTGCCGCAGCCTCTTCTCTTCTTTTAATTTCCTACACAGCGAGAAGACGTACGAAGGGGTTAAAAATAAAAATAACTCAAGACATGTAACTATGACCGGATTATGTTGGATAAAATCAATCCACGATGCTATGAACAACATGCAGAAGGAGAATTTCAGTCTCTGCATTGGATTGAGGTTACCTTCTCACGCCTGTTTAAGTCAGCTTCCTTAGCCAGGAGCTCCCTCTCCCTTGTCTTGATGTCCTATGCATATTCAACAAGCAAAAATTTCTTAGCACTTCCTAGATTCACATCAAAATCATTAAGCGAACACAATCAAAGTGATGAGATCTAGAATGTAGTGTAATTACCTTGTTTGTGTCCATGTGGATATCGACTGGGGTAGCAAAGTCATTGTAGAAGTCAGCTGGCTCAGGAGGAAGTGGTGAAAGGCGTATGTGTACAACTAGTGGTCTTAGTATAGTGGTAAGTGATTTCCTTCTTATCTAAGAGGTTTCAGGTTCAATCTCCATACTAGCACCTATTTTTACATCATTTAACACTAATTTTCTTCAAAAAATAATTAAATGGGCTGAATTTTAAAACGGGTTGCCGGGCTAATCAGGCCGTCCCGGCATGATTAACCAATTTCATGCCGGGCCGCGGGCCGAGAGGGGAGCCCATGGGCTGGCACGGCACGGCCTGAAACAGTGCTGTGCCGGCCCGAAATTCAGGCCGTGCCTTTTCGGGTCCGTTTGACCATCACTAGCACCTAGTATGAACTATATAACCTGAGACACTGATGTATATATCAGAAACATTAGGTATGCTACTTTTAAGTAAATAATGGTAAACCATCGCAAAAAAGGTAAATAATGGGAAAAAGTCAGATACCTAAGAGTGAAGCGAAGGCAACATACTGAGTTCTTTGCAAATGTACAGGTATTTCGTTGCCAATATCATGATGAATGATGGGGAAGAAAGGAGGCCAGTTTTTGTCTTCCAATACAATGCCAGCTGCAGGAGGAAACGAGTCAGAAACCCTTATTAAAGGAAGTCTTGGGGAATGACATATTAGGAAATAACAAAATAATATCAAAGAGATGAACATTGAAACTCCACCTCGTGCCGCAGCCTCTTCTCTTCTTTTAATTTCCTACACAGCGAGAAGACGTACGAAGGGGTTAAAAATAAAAATAACTCAAGACATGTAACTATGACCGGATTATGTTGGATAAAATCAATCCACGATGCTATGAACAACATGCAGAAGGAGAATTTCAGTCTCTGCATTGGATTGAGGTTACCTTCTCACGCCTGTTTAAGTCAGCTTCCTTAGCCAGGAGCTCCCTCTCCCTTGTCTTGATGTCCTATGCATATTCAACAAGCAAAAATTTCTTAGCACTTCCTAGATTCACATCAAAATCATTAAGCGAACACAATCAAAGTGATGAGATCTAGAATGTAGTGTAATTACCTTGTTTGTGTCCATGTGGATATCGACTGGGGTAGCAAAGTCATTGTAGAAGTCAGCTGGCTCAGGAGGAAGTGGTGAAAGGCGTGTGCTCGGAGGAGCAGGGCGTGATTGCTGCATCAACATAGCATGCATATGACCTTGCAACTACGAAATCATTTCAATTTTTATTTACTGAAAGTTTGTGTGTACTGCGGACTCACCGTTGTGTAGAATGCACCTCCGGAATAGCCGGACTGACCAGCCGATGCTCCGCTTTTGGTTTGTTCCTGGAGAAAAGAGCGCATGAGTGCAGAATTGCAGTTAACCTAACTGCTCCTCGCTGAAAGGAACCCGGTACTTGCTTATTTTTGGCCTGATTTTTAATGCAACCTTTCTTCATTTCCGTTGGATTTTACTGTCATCCCAACAAGTTTGAAAGAGATTCCGGGAACACGTATAAGAAACTGGCCGTAATATAATAAGCTATGCAAGTTTCGTAGTCATGCCACTTGAAACAGGGGTTGCAAGCAACCAGCCAGCTGCAACACGGTTTTCACTGTTTCCTATAAAGAAAACTTGAATTTTCTAAAGATAACCAACTCGAACTTGAAACCTCGGACAAATTCATTTTCTTCTTTCCTTTTGTTTGTACTGCTGGTTTGCTTAGCGCGGCTTCCGTACATGATCAAGCTGCCGACTTGGCTGAAACGCCAGCAAATTGGCAGAACTACAAAGCCTGCGATCATCATATCTGCTACGATTATACCTTCATCTCTAACTCTACCCATACACGATCGCAGAAGCGGGTGACGAAATCGAAAACAGAGGAACGAGCAGGGGACCGAACAAGAAACAGGGGACGAGCCGAGCCAGCTCGTCGGCGGCGAGATCTTACCGCGAAAGGGTTGACCTCATCGGCGCCGCCCTCTTCGAAGGGGTTGTCGTACCTCGACCTGCCCGCCATCCCCGTCCCTCCCTCAGCGAAGCCTGCTGCTCTGCTTCCCTCTTGGTTTTCTTCCTCTGTTTTGAGGTCAGCAAAGAGGACCGGGTGCAAAGAAAAGAAAAACAGGCAGACTAGAAGCAGCCCCTGCGGAGCCTATCTATCGCCGCAGTTGGTGAGGTCGTCGCACGGCGCTGCATCATCAATTGCGTTCTAGACGGCGACCGAAAAAATTTTCAGCGGACTCCGCGTGGATTTGGCCGTCAGCTTTTACTTTTGTTATGTATATTGCCGTCAAACGCGTCAGCACCTCTCCGGCAACGAATGGACGGGGACATGGAGGTTCTGCTTTGCCGCCCTCGCCACGTTGCCTTGACAGCGACAACGGACGGCGTTGCGATATCAGATTCGATGCTTCACCGGCGCGGCTTACATGGATATCGCCACAAAAGAGACCTTTCGGCTCGCACATGTACAATGCTGCAGACTCATCAGGTTGCGACACTGACCATGAAAAACGTATGTAAGTAACATATGCCTGACAAATGGGCTGTCTAATAGCTAGTATCTGGAGCCACATGCTGGACTCTTCTTTTTCTTGTGCTTTGCCTTTTGGGAATTAAAGGCACGGAAGGAATTTCAAAAGGCAAAATGTCACTGGCAATATCCTGTCGTTGTGACTTGGAAGTGTATGTGTTCTAATCATCAATTGTTTCACTCGACCACACCAAACTGAATAATTCACAAGCTTGATCTTTCCCTCCCGGATCAAAGATATAAGGGATGGTTTCCTTCAGAACGGCGGCGCTCCTGCGACATTGGAACCCCCCGGCGCCACAGGGGACGAGCCGAGCCAGCTCGTCGGCGGCGAGATCTTACCGCGAAAGGGTTGACCTCATCGGCGCCGCCCTCTTCGAAGGGGTTGTCGTACCTCGACCTGCCCGCCATCCCCGTCCCTCCCTCAGCGAAGCCTGCTGCTCTGCTTCCCTCTTGGTTTTCTTCCTCTGTTTTGAGGTCAGCAAAGAGGACCGGGTGCAAAGAAAAGAAAAACAGGCAGACTAGAAGCAGCCCCTGCGGAGCCTATCTATCGCCGCAGTTGGTGAGGTCGTCGCACGGCGCTGCATCATCAATTGCGTTCTAGACGGCGACCGAAAAAATTTTCAGCGGACTCCGCGTGGATTTGGCCGTCAGCTTTTACTTTTGTTATGTATATTGCCGTCAAACGCGTCAGCACCTCTCCGGCAACGAATGGACGGGGACATGGAGGTTCTGCTTTGCCGCCCTCGCCACGTTGCCTTGACAGCGACAACGGACGGCGTTGCGATATCAGATTCGATGCTTCACCGGCGCGGCTTACATGGATATCGCCACAAAAGAGACCTTTCGGCTCGCACATGTACAATGCTGCAGACTCATCAGGTTGCGACACTGACCATGAAAAACGTATGTAAGTAACATATGCCTGACAAATGGGCTGTCTAATAGCTAGTATCTGGAGCCACATGCTGGACTCTTCTTTTTCTTGTGCTTTGCCTTTTGGGAATTAAAGGCACGGAAGGAATTTCAAAAGGCAAAATGTCACTGGCAATATCCTGTCGTTGTGACTTGGAAGTGTATGTGTTCTAATCATCAATTGTTTCACTCGACCACACCAAACTGAATAATTCACAAGCTTGATCTTTCCCTCCCGGATCAAAGATATAAGGGATGGTTTCCTTCAGAACGGCGGCGCTCCTGCGACATTGGACCTCCCCGGCGCCTCATTTCCTGTTCCACGGAAAAACCAATATACTTTCTGCAACCATAATTTAAAAAAAAATCAACAAATGATTAACTTATATGTGAACACGTTTTGCACATCGGCTAGGGGAGTACATGAATGCTTACCTGATAAACCCATATGCTCAGCAGCGCCTCCAGGACAAACAGTGCGAAGCCCACAAAGTACATTATCTGCAAAAGAAAAACAGTGTGCGCAATTATGTAAGGATTGAAAGCTTCCTGTGATCTAAGATTGATGTAAGCTGACTTAATCCACCTTAACGCTACGCTAGCCTGAGATAGCAAAATATTGAAAGAATTTCTCTGCAAGAAATACTTATGTACACTACGAGGCAAAACAACAGTGATCTCCATATAACTAATTCTGTATTGTAATGTGTTAAGGTAGACACAGAGATGTTTGTTTCTAGTTCATTCTATTTACGATGGTTCAAACATTGAAATAGTATCAACTCACCCCAATAGCAGCATGATTGTCGGCTATTTCGGCTATTGCTTGAAAAATTCCACTGCAAATAGTAAACAACACATTTAAGTGCAGGATATTGTGCAACAAAAGAATTTTATTAATTTTAACAGTTTCTTCCATCAAGTTTAGCATAAAATTTAAGAAAAGCATAGTAAAGTTTTCTTATATCAGTGAGAAACATGTTTTGCGGAAAGTTTAATTCCAGTTGGGAAATAGTGACTACTTCTATTTGCAAATCACAATGTTAATCATGATGTTAGGACAAGAAAAAGAAATTAAAAACCGAAGGTAACATGTTTTTCATGGAGGTGGTGCTTCAGAAGGAGGTATCATAGTGTTCGGACAAACTTTTAGAATAACTAAACTTGAAAAATATTGGGTAACTCTTATGAAAACATTATGCAGGTAAAAGAAAACTTACGTCAGTGACCTTCCGGACCAAAAGAATGATGGAGCTGCAGCAGCATATATGCAGAAGACAATATGAAACTGCATAGCCAAGACGAAGGTCGCAAACACATTAGTCAGCAAAGCATGCAGCTATGTACAAAGCAACCATAGTTCACATTCTTCTACAAAAATCTTACAAAATAGAACATGAAGAACCATCCATAGCTAAATGCACTCTCCTTCCTAGTGGAATTGTCAGAACATCATGTTAATGAAAGAATATCAATCAAATAATGTAAAACCAAATTAGAGGATCAGTAATAATATAGCACCTCATAGCACGATAAAGAGGTCGGTACCATAAATAGTAGGCACCTGGGCATCCAGTAATGACGTATATGACGGCAATAAACCAGATCCTAGGATCTGCATGGAAGAGATGCTAATGCTAATTAAAAAAGTATCTTTATTTTTCCCCCGAGGAATGTGATTATTACTGTCTCCTAAAAAAATGTGATTACTACTGATACTGAGTAGCGCAAATAAGCTGATTTTTCTGCCAACATACTTTGCCCAGAAACCCAAGCAGCAGTGACAGATATAAGGTTCCAGAAGAGGCATATGACCAACCCTGCATGAGAAATTTACAAATATTACGAGCGATAGAGGATATTATCTTTAAAAACTAATCAATTTTATGAAACTGGTGCATCTATTGGCTTTATACCTAGGAGTGATGCAAAAGCAACATACTGTACTCGCTGCAAGTGAACGGGAATATCATTTGATATGTCAACATGAATAATGGGGAAGAACGGCGGCCAATTTTTCGGCTCTATAAGGACTCCAGCTGCATACAAAAGAGGGCAGATCTAACATGTTATGAAACAACATTTTATCAGAGGAATAAGTTTGCATGCAGGAAAGAAAATGATGTTACCTCTTGCCAAAGCTTCCTCCCTCCTTATGATTTCCTAGAAAGAGGGACACGGTTTTATTTATAGTAGAGATAATGAGGAGAATACATATTAAAATGGCAGTAATGTATATTAAAATTCAGAATTACCAGTAAATTTGCAGTATATATTGTTTTAAAGAAATTAAAGGCAGATGATATTCTTGATTCAACCGGCCAGTATGTACCTGTTCTCTCCTGTTTAGCTCGGCTTCTTTGGCCAACAGTTCTTTCTCCTTTTTCTTTAGGTCCTAGATTTTGTACACAAACTCATTAATTGGATGTATTGATAACAAGAGAAAGAAAGAGTAGCTGAAAAAAACTGCAATTATGTATCTGTCTAAGTGACACGTTGTGGCACCTAGTAATGATTACTCTACAAAGGATGGATATATATCAAACATATTACTACCTTAAAGTGAAAATGTAGAACTATACACGAGTGGATATATATAATCATTGAAAACTTACGGAGTGACTCAAAGATAGTACGAAACAAAAAATAAACCTAAGATAGCAAATGAAAAACTTATGTAAGTAATTAAAATAACTACCTTTTTGGTACCAAGAGGGATATCTACAGAAACGTCAGTATCATTGTAGTAACCAGCTGGTTCAGGAGGAAGAGGAGTTGGGCATGGATGCTACATGAGTAAAGATATATATGATCAGATTATTATTAAACAGTAAAGAATGGCTAGTGGAAAGTTCACACAATATACAGAAACAATTTAAGGGCCATAATACATAATTCACTTTGGAACCTGTACTGAAAACAACTTTGTAGCAAATGGATTTGATAGTTTTGGTTTTATTTTTATTTTCTCTGAGCGTGGATGAAACTACATTTAATCATGTCGTCCATCTATTACTGATTCTTTTCTACCTGCTTTTCCCATATAGAACAAACACCTAATCTTTCCCCCTTCGAAAAGTCTGTTGCAACTGAAAGCACCAGAGAGGATGGAATGCATGTGCTGTCAGTTCTCAGGCGGTCATTGTAGCAACTTATGCACCATTCACTAGGTGGTAGAAGCGTAGAACTTTTTTTCATTTTTCTTTTTGCGAGGGATAGAAGAGTAGAACTAAAGGACACATCTGGAGTAATAGGTAAGGAGTCAACCAAAAACAAGTGGATCACGAACGTAATTAGCTAGTAGAATTATCATAGAGAACATTGAGCAATCTTCAGCTTTTCTGACATGCTATGACATGATAAGCTAATGGCAACATCAATAACATCACCCGGAAATGGAAATTGTATCGTGAACAAAAAAAGCAAACAACCATTCTCGCAAAATAATAATAATAATAATAATAATAATAATAATAATAAAAGGATATTTGCATCCATTCAATCACTTTGTACTGAATTTTAATCTATAACATCACTCCAGTCAATAACATTTGGGTCTGGTCCTATATGTCATTGACACATAGTGATGGTACAACTACACTTTTTGGAATAAAAAATAATCGTTGGTGCGTGCTCTCTTAAATCATGTTGCACCTATATATTGATTGCGCCAATAGCCCAGGGCAAACAAAGTGAATAGGTTTTTACCCATTCCTGACAACATATGTAGTAACATTTTCCAAAAGCTGTATGACAAAAATCGAAGTCACACGCTGGATGACAAAAGATACTCTGCAGTCTCTAAACCCTTACAAACTTATATGTTCTTAGCCGAAAAGGTACTCGGCAGTCAAGAATTGTGGGATAGCAATGAAGAAACTGCATCTGCGCATGACTATCCAGATCAATAGACTCGTTGGGCTGCTACTGATGAAGGATTGATAAAGCACGTGGCAAACAAAATGTTCTGTGACAAAGATCACTACAAAGCAAGGTTACCGAGGTCTGAGGACAAGCCGCCTGATAAATGATACCCGAGCAGGTTATTAGATGCATACCGAGAAGGGGTTGACGTCTCCCTCGCTCTCTTCGAACGGGTTATCGTCGTGCCTCCACCTCCCCGCCATCGTCTCCGCAGCCCCCTTCCGCTGCTGCTTCAGGCCTCTTCTTCAACTCCTTCCTTCTCTAGCGGAACAATGCAAGTAGCAACTCAGCAAAGTTACACGGAAACTACGAGCTGCAAATGCTACCAAGCTACTGCCGGCTAGCATATACTTCCTGCACACGCGCGTGCGACAAGCCGCAACCTTACAAACACCAGCTATTAAGAACGAAGCCGGCCTGGGCTCTCCGCCTTGCACGGTAAGACGCCGGTTTTAGTAAGCCAGTGACCGTAACAACCTCTCCAATCATAATTCGCCGATTTCTTCTCTTGTTTCTGACTTCGAATCTTCGATGGGTTTTCGGCATGCCTGTCAAAAACGATCCAGCTTGCCGTCTGATCAATGCCATTTGGTTTGCCTATGGCTGGTGACAGCGGCGGAGTTGTATGTGCACTAGGATAGTATATAATGGGATTGCGATGCATCGGCAATTCGGCACTGCTCCTTGCCGCCCAAATGGTAGCATGCTCTGAAAGCTCCTGTTAAGATAAGAGCATACATCCAATTTAGTATCGACTCTTTTCGTTGCCCTTTCTTGTCCTTACATAATCTTGTGGGTGATGGTGAGCTTGGTTTGATAAAGTGCTAATAAATGCGGCAAGCTCAAAAACTACAGCAAAAAGAGGATGAACTAGAATGCTAAATTCAGACTTCTTGCGAAAAAATGGAGGAAAAAAATCCATTGAAATTTCGTAGGACAGTCGGAATGCAATGCATCAGCACTTCTCCTTGTCTCCCAAATGGCAGCATGCTCTGAAAGATCCTTCCAAGATAAGAGCATATATCCAGCTTAGTATAGACTGTTTTCTTTGCCATTCTTTCTTCTCCATAATCTTGTGGGGATCGCTTTGTACTGAATTTTAATCTATAACATCACTCCAGTCAATAACATTTGGGTCTGGTCCTATATGTCATTGACACATAGTGATGGTACAACTACACTTTTTGGAATAAAAAATAATCGTTGGTGCGTGCTCTCTTAAATCATGTTGCACCTATATATTGATTGCGCCAATAGCCCAGGGCAAACAAAGTGAATAGGTTTTTACCCATTCCTGACAACATATGTAGTAACATTTTCCAAAAGCTGTATGACAAAAATCGAAGTCACACGCTGGATGACAAAAGATACTCTGCAGTCTCTAAACCCTTACAAACTTATATGTTCTTAGCCGAAAAGGTACTCGGCAGTCAAGAATTGTGGGATAGCAATGAAGAAACTGCATCTGCGCATGACTATCCAGATCAATAGACTCGTTGGGCTGCTACTGATGAAGGATTGATAAAGCACGTGGCAAACAAAATGTTCTGTGACAAAGATCACTACAAAGCAAGGTTACCGAGGTCTGAGGACAAGCCGCCTGATAAATGATACCCGAGCAGGTTATTAGATGCATACCGAGAAGGGGTTGACGTCTCCCTCGCTCTCTTCGAACGGGTTATCGTCGTGCCTCCACCTCCCCGCCATCGTCTCCGCAGCCCCCTTCCGCTGCTGCTTCAGGCCTCTTCTTCAACTCCTTCCTTCTCTAGCGGAACAATGCAAGTAGCAACTCAGCAAAGTTACACGGAAACTACGAGCTGCAAATGCTACCAAGCTACTGCCGGCTAGCATATACTTCCTGCACACGCGCGTGCGACAAGCCGCAACCTTACAAACACCAGCTATTAAGAACGAAGCCGGCCTGGGCTCTCCGCCTTGCACGGTAAGACGCCGGTTTTAGTAAGCCAGTGACCGTAACAACCTCTCCAATCATAATTCGCCGATTTCTTCTCTTGTTTCTGACTTCGAATCTTCGATGGGTTTTCGGCATGCCTGTCAAAAACGATCCAGCTTGCCGTCTGATCAATGCCATTTGGTTTGCCTATGGCTGGTGACAGCGGCGGAGTTGTATGTGCACTAGGATAGTATATAATGGGATTGCGATGCATCGGCAATTCGGCACTGCTCCTTGCCGCCCAAATGGTAGCATGCTCTGAAAGCTCCTGTTAAGATAAGAGCATACATCCAATTTAGTATCGACTCTTTTCGTTGCCCTTTCTTGTCCTTACATAATCTTGTGGGTGATGGTGAGCTTGGTTTGATAAAGTGCTAATAAATGCGGCAAGCTCAAAAACTACAGCAAAAAGAGGATGAACTAGAATGCTAAATTCAGACTTCTTGCGAAAAAATGGAGGAAAAAAATCCATTGAAATTTCGTAGGACAGTCGGAATGCAATGCATCAGCACTTCTCCTTGTCTCCCAAATGGCAGCATGCTCTGAAAGATCCTTCCAAGATAAGAGCATATATCCAGCTTAGTATAGACTGTTTTCTTTGCCATTCTTTCTTCTCCATAATCTTGTGGGGATCGATCAAGGGATGATGGTGAGCTTGGTTTGATAACGTGTGAAACGCGACAAGCTCAGGAACTACTGCAAAACAGGATGAATTATAAAGCTAGATTCAGATTTGCTCAGGGAATAAAATGGAGGGAAAATACTCCTTTGTTGAAATTTTGTACCATATCATTACATTACTATATGTATGTTGCAACTAGCCATGCTCAGGAGTCCAAAACTCTCATTCCACTTTTCAAAAATGTACACTCCTGCTGTTAAATTATGTCGCTATCATGGCCAATAGCTCACGGAATGAGCCAAATAATCATGTGATAAGCACTAGGGCTGAAAACGGGAACGGATAATATCCGTCCGACCGACTGCCAAATTCGAAAAAAATTAATATGAGCAAATAGATGATGCATCAATAATTACCCGACACTATCCGTGCCCGAATTCGAGTCTGAAAAATATTTGCAGGATAGGATACGGGACGAGTGATATCCGTCCCGAATCCGAGTATCATGTGATCTGAATAAGTTTATAACGATTATAGACCCAATAATATGGTGTAAAATCAAGAGATCAACATAAATAAGAGTCATTTCTTTATCATGTATATTAATGGTTAATATGCCTTTTTTTACTCTAATTGTTTCTCGAACCTTTGACTTTTCATCTTTTCAAACTTCATGATAATACTCGTGTCCGACTCCGAATCCGAACAAAAAATATAGGACGGGGTATGGGATGCAAAAATAATTATCCGGTACTATCCGCTCCGACTCCGAATCCGAGCAAAAAAAGCAAAAAAATATAGGATAGGATACGGGATGAGCACTATCCGCCCGTATTCGACCCGTTTTCACCACTCCGAATCCGAACAAAAAATATAGGACGGGGTATGGGATGCAAAAAATAATTGTCCGGGACTGTAAGCTCCGACTCCGAATCCGAGTAAAAAAATATAGGATAGGATACAGGATGAGCACTATCCGCTCGTATCCGACCCGTTTTGCACGCATGCTTGCTCCTGTTTTGTCGTGCATGGCGGTCGTATGGCTGGGTCAGCGTACAACATTTCCTTCTCTATTTTTCAAACACCCGCTGTACTAAGCATCTAGATCAAGCTGTGGCAACTGCTCATACCGATTACAAGACTACACAATCACTAGCGACCTCATGATCATGAATCCTCACTGTCACTGGCACTCCCAATTCTTAGACTTGCTTATTAGAAAAGTTTTAAGCCTTTGTCAACTAGAATTGTTGACTTGTGAACAATAATTTGAGAATGAAGGGATCTGATATCATTTAGAGTTTGTTTGGATTTTCTATCAAGAGAAAAAATACACTGTCAGAAATGAATGTTTAGAAACTTTCCTTACAGACCAAAATAACGTAATCCATGATCATATAAATGAATAAAATAACCACACCCAACCATGTCATAAACATTTTGATATTCACTTGTTTTGGCGCTGCGTCACTGTCTTTGGCCCTTAGGCCATGAAGCGTCCATGGTGTCTTGCATGACCCTAGAGACTCTATATAGCACGACAACACTTGCTGAAACTTTATACATAAAATACTGTATGAATCGCACTACATCTAAAATGATCTTCTCCAGTGTGTGCCTGATCCTTGATAAGGTGCATAAAAATGAGTTACACGAGTTATCAAATAGTGAAAACTAAATGCATCAGGTTTTCTATCTCAACAATCCTTACCTCACTAAGCGTTCTCAGCCCAGGTTAATTTTTTTTTGTGACAACTTTGCCCAGTCTAACATATTTTAGTGCCTCGCAGGATCTGATTCACTACTTATATAAGAACTAAATGATTCTATTGATTTGAAAAGGATTTTCTTATAGAAGCTATTGATTTGTTTTCACGAAATCATTGCTCAATATTTAATACAAAAATTTTACCTATAATGGAAAGATGAATATGAAGGTGGTTACAGAAATAGGATTTTCCACTGGCATGTAGCAGCATTAGTGCTCATGCGCGTGCAAATGAAAAATTCCTTTAGTTTTATTTGAAAAGGTTCAAACTTTTGAAAATTTGTATCTTTAGTATTTCTTGCCGATCTAGAATTTGGAAAATGAATTGGCTTGCTGAGCAAGAATTTTGGGTATTGTAGCGATACATGTCCAAGAGTGTATCATCATCATATGATATAGGCTTGCGCCAGTCTGCCACATCAGACATCTTCACTGGTTCCTTAGGTTTCTTAACTTTTACCTCAGGTGCAACCTTCCAATTCTTCCTAAAGGACGAGAGGTATTTATTGGCAGTGTCATTCGGATCCTTCTCATAACCAGTAATTAATGGTATTGAGGTCTTTTGGTAGTGACTTTGAAGGAGGAGGAAGCATGAATGAAGGTACTTGCTCCGTCCTCAAATAGATGTCGCTTTTGACTTTTAGATATCACATTTGACCATTCGTCTTATTTATTTTTTGGTGTAAATCTTATTTGTTTTTTATTGTAACTTGTTTTATCATTGAAGATATTTTAATCATGACATATTTGTTTGAATATTTGCCAAAAATTTAAATAAGACAAACGTTTAAACGTGATGTCTAAAAGTTGAAAACGACATCTATTTGATGACGGAGGGAGTAATTCTCTTAGTCAGCGACCATTCTCCCTGGAAACCAATCTTTCCCATCTCTAACGTAAACCATATGAACATGATGTATCTTCCATCGATCATATTATATGCTTCAATCTGTACCAAGATACACCACTCATATCCCTCCGTGTCCGTCTCATCGATGACTAGTTCCTTCCTAACACGAGCATAAAGTCTCTCATATATAGACTGTCGGAGCACAAGTATACATGCATGCTTACCTTCATGAGCCAGCACCTGTTTACGGCGGCCGACTATGCACTCCTTTCTTGACCTAGAACACTACATCCTCTCTTCTCTCCTCGTCAGAAAAAAAAAAACAAGAGAACCAGAACCAATGCTGTAAACCAAATACTACGAGGTAGGACGGGACACCAATCCTCCACATCTCTGATAGATACTGTATAGATGTCTTCTATTGACCATCACCTCTATGCTTCGACATCATTTACATCCCTCCATGCATGCCCCGCTGCCTCTGCGCAAGGAGATGGAGGTTGTTGATGGCCTTCTCGACGCTCTGGAGGAGGTGGTTCTCCACCATCCATCTCCGATCAATCGACGGAGAGGGCCGCAATGTTTGTGGCCTTGCATCCCTCCATGCAGGCGCAGCGTGGCCTCACACTGCAGTGGTCCAGCTCTGGCATGGCCTTGAACCAGACATATTTACTACAATAAATATTTTTTTTTTGAAAATGGTAATATGAAATCATACTAAAACAGTGGTCTTCGACAGCTTGTCGGAGCATGAGTACTCAACTGCGTGCAAATGATCATTCCCTTGAGTTTCAGTAAAAGCTTTCTCTCAATACTTTGCACTTAAATGTTGCCAAATTGGAGAGATGAAATGGAACGTGGTTACAAAATAGGATTCTCTGACAGCGTGTCGGAGCACGAGTACTCACTCATGATAAAACATCATCAATCCCTTGAGATTTATTATAGTACTTCTTGATTTCTTTCCCTAACAGCTTTCTCTCAATACTTTGCAGAAAAAACCTTATCATAATGCATGGAAGGATTAAATCAAAGGTGGTTACGAAAATAGGACTCTCGATCTGATAGCGCATTGGAGCATGAGTTCTCATTGCGGAATTGATCAATCTCTTGAGTTTTGTTTGACAAACATTTCCATAATATTTTGAAAAAAATGTTTACTGTAGTATTTCTTGATGTATTTACTACAGTACAAAAATTTTATGAACATGGATATATGATACATAATCTTTGTTCAGAGGGGCGTTAGACGCTAGGCGGTGGTTGACTAATTTCATACTAAAAATAAGACTAAAATTTAAAAATAAAGAATGAATCTTGAGATGGGCTGCCATGTAATGACCCATTCAACCTTTTTCTGACTCATCAGCCCTCCTATGAGGTTTCTCCCGACCTTATCCTCTCGTGTGACTTTTTTTTCTCGACCGCATCCTCTGCTGACCATGCCAAGAGCGGTGGCGGCGACGGAGAAGAGGTAGCAATGACCAACAGAGAAAGGGCGACGACGCATGACAATTAGATCTTCCTCTCACGACTCTATTTTTCTGCTCTCCCGACGGTCTTCCACTCTTACTTTGCTCCCGAATTTTGCTACTAACTGCCTAGGCGGCGCTGACCGCATAAGGTGCGCCTACCCCCTAGGCGAGGCGGAAGGCCACTTCTGCCTAGCGCCTAGGCTTGCCTAAGCGAGGTCTAGGCAACACCTTTTTAAACAAGATACATAATAACATAGCATCTCCAACAGCATGTTCGGAGCATAAGTAACACTAGAACAATTTTGACTTTCCATGACAAAATAATTTTGTCACAGGTCTGAAATTTGTCACAGCTAGCCTCACACAACAGTGACAAAAATCACTTAGTCATAGAACCGTGCGAATCTTATCAATCCCTTGAGTTTTGTTTCAAAAATATTTCATCAATTATTTATTTGTTTTACAATAGCACTTGTTGATTTATTTCCATCAAAGCTTTATCTAAATAACTCGCACAAAACTTTTACCAAACTGGAAAGATTGATCAAAGGTGGTTTACAAAATAGGACTCTGCATTAACGTCTCAGAGCACGTGTGCCCATTTGTGCGAAAATGACCAACCCTCGTGGTTCGTTTCAATTTTTCTCCCTTAATTATTTGAAGAGAGTTTACTATAGTACTACTTGATTTCTTTCCATAAGAGCTTTACAAGAATTGAATGATGAAATCGAAGATGGTCACAAAAATCGGATTCTCTGACTGCATGTCAGAGCACTGAGTACTCATGCACGCACAAATGATCAATCCCTCGATTCTGTTTGAAAAACATTTCCTCAAATTTTTGGAGAAAGGTTTACTATAGTGCTAGCTTCTTGATGTATTTAGTACAGTACATAATTCTTATGAAAATGGTAATATGAAATCATATTTAAACTGCACCAGTACTAAACCACGTGCAAAAGATAAATCCCTTGAGTTGTTTGGAAAAAAATTTCCTCAATTTTTTTTAAAAGTTTGTACTTCTGATTTTTCCAGTAGAAGCTAGCTTTCTCTCAATGCTTACTTTTACCGAATCAGAAAGATGAAAACAAAGGTTGTTGCAAAAATAGGATCCTCCGACAGCCTGTCGGAGCATGAGTGCTCATTTGCATGCAACTTTTGATTCCTCTAGTTTTGTTGCAAAACAATATTTTATCTATTTTTTGGAAGAAAGTTTACTATGCTACTTCTTTATTTGTTTCAATTCAGTAAAAGCTTTGTCTCAATACTCTGCACAAAAAGTTTACCAAAATGAAGAGATGAAATGGAAGGTGGTTAAAAAATGGCACTCTCCGACAGCGTGTCAGAGAACGAGTACTCTTCATGCGCAAAAATCATCAATCCCTCAAGTTTTGTTTGGAAAACAATTCCTCTCAATTTCTGAAAAGTGCTTACTATAATTAAAGTACTTCTTGATTTGTTTCCATAAAAGCTTTCGTTCAGTAGTTTGCACAAAAGTTTTACTTAAATTGAAAGATGGAATCCGACCGGGAACTCCGGAGTTAAGCGTGCTTGATGTGGAGAAATTTCGGGATGAGTGACCAACCGGGAACTTTTTTCTAGATGCGCACGAGTGAGCACAAAAGGCTTACAAAAGAACTTGGGTTGGTCTTTGAGAGAACTCTTGAGATCCTAAAGATCTACTAGGACACAAGGTGGTCACATAAATATTGACAACGCTCCTTCACGTGCAAAAATCATCAATCCCTCAAGTGTTGTTTGAAAAAAAAATCCTCACTTGTGGAAAAGTGCTTACTGTAAAGTACTTGTCGATTTGTTTCCATATATAACAGATTTTTGCTCAATACTTTACGCAAAAACAATTTTACCTAAATTGAAAGATGCATGGAACCCAATCGTGTTATGAAAATAGGATTGTCTGGTGGAGAGTCCGAGTGCTTGTTCACGCGTTTAACACACCAATCGATCATTCTCCTCTGGCACCGCTATCCCACAGGACACCAATCTTGGTGCGACTAAAGAATTTTCATCGATCAATCCCTTGAGTTTTGTTTGGAAAACCTTTCCCAATTTTTGGAAAAATGTTTATTGTATAATAGTTCTTGATTTGTTTCCACATACGACACCTTTCTCTCATTTCTTCGCACTAAAAAAAATACCAAAATGGAAATATTGAAGCCTTGGAATCCAAGGTTGTTATGTAACTAGGACTCTCCGATGGCGTGACAGAGTGCTCGTTTGCTCGTTAACTACAATCTTTCTCCTCGGACACACCAATATCCCAGTACACCAATCTTCGGTTCCTCCCCTCTTTTTAGGTTGCAAAACAATATTTCCTCCATTTTTGGTTGAAGAAAGTTTACTGTAGTACTTGTTTACTAGATTTTACGATGTAGTACTTATTTATTAGTTTTTACTATAGTACTAATTTATTAGTTCAGTAAAAGATTTCTCTCAATAGCCCGGGCATGCATCTAATTAACTGTGAAGAGCAACATACATAGACAACGAAAGAAACTGTTTTGCGGGCACAAACTAAAATGGTAGCAATTGAGATGAAACAGAAGAACAGACCACGATCGAAGAGGAAACCTAAAACGACAAGTTATAATACTGGTGGACAGGAGATGACCAGAACCCAAGTGGTAAACCAAATAATAAGCGAGAGAGCCTACAAATTAAGATAACTAGAACATGTCACATGTATGACAAGCACAATACTTAGGGATGCATGGCAATACGATAGAGATGGCATGGAGGCGCCATGGCACAGGATATATGGAACCTCCTATTTTACATGGGAGGGAAAGATGGATCAGATGGCCACGCATATACAGCAGCAGCACAGGATTTATGGAGCCTCCGCCGAAGCCTCCATAGATGAGCGCTCCGAGTTCCCCCCTACGAAACTGTAAGAGGCAGGAGGAGCCGGCACCATGCGGAAACCATGGAGATGGAGGTTGCCGATGGCCTTTTTGATGCTCAGGAGCGCTCATTCGCACGCTGATCAGTCCCTTGAGTTTTGTTTGAAAAACTATTCCCCGATTTTTATTTTGAAAAACGTTTACTGTATAGTACTTCTTGATTTTTTCCCACATAAGACACCTTTCCCTCATTTGTTTGCACTAAAAAAATACCAAAATGGAAATATTGAAACCCAAGGTTGTTATGAAAATAGGACTCTCTGATAGCGTGTCGAAGTGCTCGTTCGCGCGTTAACTCTAATCTTTCTCCTCGGACACACCAATATCCCAGTACACCAATCTTCGGTTCCTCCTCTTTTTAGGTTGCAAAACAATATTTCCTTCATTTTTGTTTGAAGGAAGTTTACTATATTACTTATTTACTAGATTTTACGATCGATGTAGTACTTCTTTATTAGTTTTTATTATAGTACTACTTTATTAGTTCAGTAAAAGATTTCTCTCAATACCTGGCACACAAATTTTACCAAAAGAGAGAGATGAAAGGGAAAGAGGTTACGAAATAGGACTCTCCAACAGCGTGTCGGAGCACGTGTATTCATTCGGGCGCAAATCATCAATCCCACGAGTCACGAGTTTGGTTTGAAAAAAGTTTCCTTAATTATTGGAAAAGTGCTTACAGCTGTAAAGTACTTATTTATTTGTTTCCATAACAGCTTTGGCTCATTACTTTGCACAAAATATTTTCACGTAAATTGAAAGATGGAACTCAGTCTTGTGATGAAAATAGGACTGTCCGTTAACGCACCAATCTTTCTCCATGGCCACCGCTATCCCAGGACCCCAATCTTGGTCCTCGTCAGCGTCCATTCTCTCTCCCTAGACACTAACTATTCTTGTCTGTAAGACTCTTAATGGTAAGACGTACGTATCTTCCAACAATCATCGCATCGATGCTTCTATCTGTTACCAAGATACACCACTCACATCCCTTGGTGTCCATCGATCAGATTTACAATAAACACCCATGATTGGCTTGCCCCTGGACTCTGACCTGACCGGGGGAGAGTAGCTGCAGAATATCACGTCGTCATGCATGTTTGGAGGTAAAGGGAAGTGCAAGATGCATAGACACAACGAAACAATTCAGATGAATGAAACACAAGAACAGACCATACGATCAATACTGATGATTGCGCTGGCCTCGACATGACCAGAATACCAAAGTTGTAAACCATATACTATAGTACTTCTTTATTTGTTTCATTAAAAGCTTTTTCTCAATACTTTGCACAAAAATTTACCAAAATGAAGAGATGAAATAGAAGGTGGTTACGAAATGGCACTCTCCGACAACGTATCAGAGAACGAGTACTCATTCGTGCGCAAAAATCAGCAATTTGTTTGGATGACAATTCCTCAATTTTTTTAAAAAAGTGCTTACTATAATTAAAGTACTTCTTGATTTGTTTCCATTACAGCTTTCGCTCATTAATTACTTTGCACAAATTTTATTTTACCAAAATTGAACGATGCATGGAACCCAATCGTGTTATGAAAATAGGACTGTCCGATGGAGAGTCGGAGTGCTCATTCGCGCGTTAACACACCAATTAATGGATCTTTCTCCTCGGGCACCACTATCATCCCACATGAAACCAATCTTGGTCCTCGTAAGCGACCATTCTCCCTCTCTAGACACTAACTATTTTTGTCTGTAAGACTCTAATGGTAAAGACGTATCTTGCAACAAACATCTCATGGATGCTTCTATATGTTACCGCTCACATCGATCCCTTGGTGTCCATCTGATTTATAAAGCACCCATCACCCATGGTTGGCTTGCCCCCTGAACTCTAACCTGACGGGGGGAGAGTGTAGGAGAATATCACGCCATCATGTTTGTCGGAGATAAAGAGCAGAGAGGCATCAAAGCTCACGACAAACTAGTAGTTTTTTTGATACGTTTCAGAGTCTCACATAGATATACATGAAAAGTAGAAAATCTTCTGCGGCAGGCTAGCCAGATCATGCATGTAAATAACTGTGAAGAGAAACATACATAGACAACGACACAAACTAAAATGATAGCAATTCAGATGATGAAACACAGGAACAGACCACACGATCGAAGAGGAAACCTAAAACGACAGGTTACAATACTGATGATTGGCCGGGCTGGCCATGCACGAGATGACCAGAATACCAAAGTTGCAAACCAAATACTACGCCACGCGAGAGAGCCTACATATTAATTAAGATAACTAGAACTTGTCACATGTATGACAAGCACAATACTTAGGGATGCATGGCAATAGGATAGAGATATGGAGCCTCCTATTTTACATGGGAGGGAAAGATGGATCAGCTGGCCACGCGAATCCAGCAGCAGCACCCATGCCGGCGAAGGAGCCTCCATAGACGAGCGCTCCGAGTTCCCCTCCGAAACTGTAAGAGGCAGCAGCAGGAGTAGGAGGAGGCACCATGGGGAGCGGTGGCTGCAGCTGCAGCGCCGTGGCCGGGAGGCCCTGGCCATGAGCTAGGTGGAGGTTTTCGATGGCCTTGTTGACGCACTGGAGGCGGTTCTCCACCATCCATCCGAGGCTTGCGATCTCCTCGACGGTGAGGCCGGCGAGCCCCGGGCGGCGGCCGGCGATGGCGTCGTGCAGCAGCAGCGTGGTCTCGCGCTCGCGGTTCTCGCGCTGCGCCTTGTGCAGCTGCTCCTTCAGCTTGTCGATGCGCTGCCTGAGGAAGCTCTCCATGTCCATCATCTTCTTGCACTGGTCCAGCTCCGGCATGGCCTTGAACCGGGCCAGGATACGCGCCGCGTCGGCCACCGACGGCCACACCTCCGGCTGCGACTCGCCCTCGCCGTACACCACCACGCAGGCGTCCACGTCGCACAGCGTCGCCAGCTCCCTCGCCTTCTTCATCAGGCCCTTGCGCCGCTTCTTGAACGTCGCGCGACGGGTCGAGTCATTGGCGATCCACTGCAGGGTCACCTTCTTACGAGCCATTGTGGGAGAAGAAATGGTTGAGATCGAGTTTTTTGAGAGAAAACGATGGGAGGGCGAGGCTGCTTTTATAGAGCCTGATTGCAGCAGAATCAATCGCCGTCTGGAATGGATCGGAGGAATATTGGAGGAGGCCTTGCCGTTTTATATGGAAACCAATTACCACAAAGATACGGGGAGATCGCACGAAATTACTGCCCCCATCATCCTGTTGATTCATGTGAATCCCATCCTAATTAATTACTCTCAGCATCGCAGGAAATTCGAGTTTCTAAGAAACTCATCAAAACAAAATCTCTGTTGATTGCTTGCGGGGCCTGGTTCAAAGATAGGATAACAATTAAGGATAAATTAATTACTACCAGGGATTTCTGTATGAAGAGCACATTTTTTACGTACTAGCACATTTAGTGAGTACCTCAGAGCCTAGCTTGTTCGTTACAAAATTTTGCTTGCTTCCACATTGCAGGAATATTTTTTTTCTACAAACCAAATCTGGCGAGCGTTTTTGATTGATATGAATCTTTTTGCCAATCTTTTTTAACCCCTTCTAACAATAAAATAATATACCCCGTAGGTATACACATATCGGGCCTTCTTAGCATCCTTTTACCGGACATGGGCCAAATTCGTATTTTTTTATGAGCCTTTAAGCTATTTTTAATATGGTACAACTTTCACATCACAATGATCCGAGTGGGTTGATTTACATTGGAAACAATTGACTAGATAGCAAATCAGAATTCATATAGAGTCCATCAAAATTCACAGACAGCCCACAGTTACCAAATATCATAATTCACATACAACCTAGTAATAGCATATCTAACCGTACTCGTCAAAACCAGCCTTTAAAAATCATTTAAGGACTGGCATGTATTTTTTTGCGGCACATATGGCATTGGAGCTCGGCTAGGCGCCGTGCATGGTGGTGGAGCTCGGATCTAAGCTAGAAAGGGAGGAAAGGGAAGAGTGAGGACTCACCAGCGATGAGGAGGGACTATGGGAGGCGGCGCGGCGTCTCAGACCGGCAGCAGCGCTGTCAAATCTCGACGAAGAGTGGCGGCTGGCAGCGTGGGAGACGGCACGGGAAGGAGGGAGTGTGAGGGGGGGTGATTCAAGTGGACCCCAAAACTATTGACATAAATGTAAGATTACCAATTTACCCCTTCTCCAGAAACTCCTCAAAAAAATGTCCGAAAGTGATTTCCGTGCCAAAAAAATTCAGAAACAAATTGTTGTGTGCCTTCAATTATGGCGGAAAATGGTTTCAATGCCCAAAAATTTCAAAAAATAGAAATTGAACCAAGAAAATACAATAATTAAGCTACTTAATGCCAAAACAATATCCTCTTGGTTTGTCTTTGAGTTGCTTAATTATTGTAAGAAGAATGGTTCTAGATGGCTTGCTGCCAAACCTTTTTCTCGTGTCCCACAAGTCTATTGTCATCCGCTTCAATGTATCAATCAAATCAACAGGAAGCGATTCCTTTATCTTCTTGACTTTTGAAGCTCTCAGAAAGGTTGTTTTTCACATAGTCACTGTTGGGAGAACGAAGCCCCCAGCACAATTAAGTTGATAATTATTCTGGTTATAGTGTTTGTTGTGTGTCGAAGCCTTCTTCTGTTCGCGTTGCTGGACGAAGCACTACAACAAAACATGGTTGTGTAACACATATTTGTAACACAAGTAAAAATGTGTTACAAAATATTTTATAGTAAGAGAAGCATTTGTGTTACTGAGTGTGCTTGTAACACAAATTGATTGATTTGTGAGAGAAGAAATGATGGGTGTGATTGCAGAATCGGATCGAGCGCGATGCCGGTTTTATAGGGCCTGGGTGACTGCAGAATCATTTATTCACCGTCTGGATCGGAGGAATATTTTAATGGTGGAAGAAGGATCCAGAAATATAATTGCCGTTTTATGCATGGAAACCAATCACCGCTAAGATATGGGGAGATCGCAAGAAATGACTGCCGCCATCATCGTGTTGATTCATGTGCCAGATATGAAATATCTGTTTAGGATCACAAGGATCTGCTAATTAATTACTACCGGAGATTTCTGTATGCCAGCGTATGAAGAGCACATTTAATTTTTCTTTTCTTTTTTGTGATTGAAGAGCACATTTACATTTAGCTTGCTTGCACATTGCAGGGATTTTTTTCTCCAAACGTAATCTTGTGAGCGTTTTTGATTCATATAAATCTCTTTAAACCCCAACCAACAATAAAATAATAGAATATACCCCGTAAGTTATACACATATTGGCCTTTTTCGCATTCTTTTACCAGATGTGGGCTAAATTGGCATGGCTAATGTTTCTTTTATGGCCTTTTAATTGATTTTTCGTATGGGCCAACTTTCACATCACAATGATCCAGATCATGGGATGGGCTGATTTACATTGGAAAGAATTCACCATGCTTCAAATCGGAATTCACATAAAGTCCATCAAAATTTGCAGACAACCCATAGTTACCAAATATCAGAATTAATTCACATACAACCTAGTTCGAGCATCTCCAACGGTACTCCTCAAAACCAGCCTTTAAAAATCATATGAGGGATGGCATGTATTTTTTTTTTTGGCAGCACATGTGGCACTGGAGCTCGGCTAGGCGCCGTGATGGTGGTGGAGCTCAGATCTAAGCCAGAACGGAAGGGAAAGGGAAGAGTAGGGACACACCAACATATAGGAGGCACCGTGGGAGGCGGCGCAACGTCTCAGACCGGCAGCAGCGCTGTTGAATCTCGGCGAAGAGTGGCGGCGGGCAGCAAGGAGGTGGCGCGGGAAGGAGGGAGTGTGAGGGAGGGAGGAATTCGCATGGACCCCATCACTCTTGGCCTGAAGGGTGGGCATGAAAACAGATGGTGAGAGCATTACCCGCAAAATAAAAAATGTGAGAGGGTTGATTTGGAGCCTGATGAAGTATAAAGCCCCTATGGGCTTCTAGGTATACACATATTGGCCTTGTTAGCAATTCTATTACCAGATGTGGGCTATATTTGTATGGGCACTGTTTCTTTTACGGCCTTTTAAGGAACTCTTTTACCAGTTATGAGCTAAATTAAGGACACTGTTTCTTATATGGCCTTTTAAGCAATTTTTCGTATGAGCTAATTACATTGCAGGGATATTTTTTTCTCCAAACCTAATCTGGTGACCGTTTTTTATTCATATAAATCTTTTTAAACCCCTTCCAGCATTAAAATAATATACCCCGTAGGTATACACATATTGGCCTTTTTAGCATTCTTTTACCAGATGTGAGCTAAATTCGTATGGACATTGTTTCTTTTATGACCTTTTAAGCAATTTTTCTTACACAATGATTCAGATCAGAGGCTGGGCCGATTTACATTGGAAACAATTGTCCAGAGAGCAAGCAGAATTCACATAGATCCCATCAAAATTCACAGACAGCCAACAGTTACCAAATATCATAATTCACATACAATCTAGTTAGAGCATCTCCAACGGTACTCCTCAAAACCAGCCTTTAAAAATCAAATAAGGGCTGGCATGTATTTTTTGGCGGCACATATGGCATTGGAGCTCGGCTAGGCACTGTGCATGGTGGCGGAGCTCATATCTAAGCTAGAAAGGAAGGTAAAGGGAAGAGTGGGAACTCACCAACGTTGAGGAGGCACCGTGTGGGAGGCGGCGAGACATCTCGGATTGGCAGCAGGGTTGTCGAATCTCGGCGAAGAGTGGCGGAAGGCAGCGGGGGAGGTGGTGTGGGAAGGAGGGATTGTCAGGGAGGGAGGAATTCGCATGGACCTCAAAACTGCTGGCATTTTGAGGGTCTGAAGGGTGGGCATGAAAACAAAAGGTGAGACGGTTACCCTTAAAAAAAAGATGAGAGGGTTGATTTGGAGCCCGATGAAGTATAAAGCTCCTATAGGCCTTTGGGTATACACATATTGGTCTTTTCAGCATTTCTTTTACCATATGTGGGCTATGTTTGCCTTTTAAGCAATTTTTTGTATGGGCCAATTTTCACATCACAATGATCCAGGGCCAATTTTCACATCACAATCATCCAGATCAGGGGCTGGGCAAATTTACATTAGAAATAATTGTCCGGAGAGCAAATTAGAATTCACATAGAGCCCATCAAAATTCGTAGCCAGCCCACATTTAACTAATATCATAATTTACATACAACCTAGTAGAGCCTCTCCAGCGGTAGTCCTCAAAACCGTGCCTTTAAAAGACATATAAGGGCAGGCCAATTAACAAAGAAAGCCATCCCCAGAATGCCTTTAGTACGCAGCACTCCCCCAAAACACCACTAAGAGAATTTCTGGTGACGACAACAGTTTTTTGGGCCGCGAGCTAGTAACATCATTTTTCCCGTTTCGAACTCTCTAACGTCTCAGCCACCTTCGTCTGGCAGTGCGGATTGAGGAGGGCTTCGACGAATAAATATAACGGCATGAGGGCTTCGCCACAGAACATAACACTTCGCAAGTGAGCATGAGGGCTTCGCATCGTGCAAAACATCGACAACGTTAAGTTGGGGGCTTTGGAATTCCTACGAAAGGCTTGGTTCCCCCAACAATTACCAATTTACCCCTGCTCGGAACTCATCAAAAAAATGTCCGAAAGTGATTTCTACGCCCAATGGTTTCAATACCTAAAAAATTCAAAAAATTAGAAATTGAACCAAGAATATACAATAATTAAGCAACTCAGAGCCAAAGCAATCCTCTTTTTGGCTTCCAATTGCTTAATGATTGTAGGAAGAATGGTTCGAGACGAACTCCTTTAATGTATCAATCAAGGCGAACTCCTTTATCTTCTTGACTCATGGTGTGTTTGGTTGTGCTGTGACTGTGAAAAAGCTGATGTGGGACGTGAGCTGTGGAAAAAGCTGCTGTGGCCTGTCAGCTGCGAAAAAAGCTAAAATCCGTTTGGTTAAAATGACTGTGGCTGTGAAAAAACTCTGAAATGACTGTAACACTCCTGAATGTCCGAGGAGCATTTTATATGAAATTAACATGTAAATGACCATTTTAAAAAGAGAATCTTAAATATTTTTAAAATGTTGCATCTACTTTTAACATTTGGTCTACATAAAAAAGCATTACACAAAAGAGTCTAGTTGATAGAAATATCCTCTAACAACATAATTATCTCTCTCTCGCCATGTAAAATCAATTATGTATACTCTGTATTTTCTGTATAAAATGTAGAAGCACTGTGTACTTGTACGTTCTGCGTGTACAAAAAACAATCACGACGAAGGTGATGAGCTTAAATGAATGAAAAATCAGAGCTCATGAGGCAGGCTTTGTCAGGACCAGGGAGCTTTCGATGAGGCAGGCGAGTTGAAGGCTTGAAGCTGGACGACGTTGAAGCTGAGTTGTGCTTGCAGAAGAACAGGCTGCGGCAAGCGCCGTCGAGCCGCATCGAATGGAGACGATGTGCGACGGTAGGAATGAAAGGGGCAGGTCAATCTGAATCACCGATTTGGAACTGAGGCGCAAGATTTTGCATCAAAAAGCAAGAGAAATCAAATCGAATCTGAATTGAGGGCTGAAATCTCTGAACGGTGCCGCGTCTGCCCCTGCTCTAGCGCGAGCACCGCGCTCGGGGAGGGGCGTGGAGCTCGCAAAGCGGCGGCGGGGTTGCGTGGAGGGGCAACGGAGGACACGACTCCGGGGAAGACACGAACGGCACCGCTTCCTGGTCGTCGACTGCGACGACCTCTGACAAGCTAGACAGGGACGGCGTCGATTCGAGATGGCGCGGCGGCGGGGAACGGCTCTGGCGTCAAGCTGTGGTGCTTGGGCGGCGGGCAGGGGCAGCCTTGGGCGCGGGAGGAGACTTGCAGGGGATGCG
>LAPY01001674.1:19654-60017 GCA_000970635.1 Eragrostis tef
ATACCCCCTCCCCCCCCCCCCCCCCCCCCAGTGGCAGCTGATTTGATTGGGTCAGATCAGTAAACAAAGCTACTGGTAAAATACAGAAGCCAGTTCACAATTCTGAAGCGACAAAAATACAACGCATTAAGTAGTCAGTTCGTAAGTTGTTTCAATTGGAGAGATTAAAGCAGTCGGCTGCCAATGAGGGCCTACTGTTTTTAAGCCTTCTACCGTCCATATTCCCAGCCAAGCTAGCAATACATGCACTGCTGCCGATATTATCTCACTACTATAGAAACGCAAACCATAGACAGGGCTCAAGGACCATCACAGACGGGAAGGGGCCCCATCCGTGTCTCCACGTCTAAGAGGACCACTGATCTCAGAGGGAGAATTTCACCGTCTGAGATAACTCTTGATCTCAGACGGGGATTTAGCCCCATTTGAGAAAGACCTCGATTTTGTCTCAGACAGGGCCGGAGTAAGGTGGTGAAGCGTGTAAGGGACCGGTCATTCTTCTCTTAATACAAAGACACGCGCAGCTGTCTTGCGTGTTCGCGGGGAATAATTTCACGTCTGAGATAACTTATCAATTCCCATCTCAGATAGGTTGTTGTCTCAAATGGGGCCAATTCCCTGTCTGAGTGGTGTTGTTGTTTTAGAAAGCGTTAGGTTGCAAAAGCCCTGTCTGAGACTGCTTGCTGAACTTACCAAAAAAAAATTGGCATATGCTATCTGCATCCTGAAACAGGGTCAGGATTTGGCAGCGTTCAATTCACATATCAGCATCATGACAGCACACAAGTTCACAGATTCACATTACATGACAGATAAACAATTGTTCACCATCTACATCTATTCACACAACTTCAATTGTCCATTCTTGATCATAATCATATCTCAGGATCACATGATGGTAGTAAAATTCTTCTGGAGCTTGTGCCTTTCTTCTACATCCGTATAGCTCTGAACATGCTTGGCAAATGAACTAAATGAAGCATCGTGCTTTCATTATTCAATAATATAATGAAGAGTTAAATGTACTAGAGGTCCACAAACTTGTTAAGGTGTGTCAAATAGGTCCACGAATTCTCAAAGTGAAGTTTTGGGTCCCTAAACTTGTTATGTCGCGCACCACAGGTCCAAATATCTTCGGAGGCGCTCTCGCATCAAACGTGACATGCCAGTGTGATCCCTCGGACATGATTACATCTTAGGTCCAAGGAATGATGGGGATGAGGTGCTAACAGAGTTCCTTTGCCTAGTCCTTACTGAGCTAATGGTATACTGAACTGGATGATCTTGTCGTTTGGTCGAGTGCGTGTGATTCTAGCAATGCCGGCTCGCGCCTTGTGCGATCTTTTTGCTAATGTCATAGTACTGCTTGCAACACTAAGATTTGTGACGCTATCCTCACGCCACACCTACGCGACGAGCCTCAAAGCTGTCGCAACCTTGGCGAACCTTTCTCTAATGTCAGAGAACCAGGTTGTTAATCGGTAACTCATCCTCCTCCCCATTCCTGGGTGGTGCTAGAGATGCAATCATGTATGAGGGCCATGCTAGCATACCTTGTCGGAGGGGGGAGCTTCCTAAGAGATATTTGGACCTATAGTGCGCGACATAACAAGTTTAAGGACCTAGAACTTTAGTTTGAGAGTTTGTGGACCTAGAACTAGTACAAATCTGTTGATTTATAACGAAATTACCGTTCATCCGTCACTATTTTGGGGATTTTTTCTCATTTTCAACCAACTTTATGACGTTTTTCATGGTCTAACACTAAAAAGCTATATTTGTGACAAAAAACTATATATCTGCATGAACAGTATCGTTCGGTGCCACCGGTTGACTGTTTTGGGTGGCCAATTCGTCACCAAGTCAAGCCGATTTCGTCACTGATTTTGTTTGACCGCGTATAGTGCCACGTGGCATACCATGTAGCACTTTGCGGTCCCACATATCAAGCACCATGGGGCCCACGATCAAGCCTATTTCGTCACTTATTTTGTTTGAACGCGTATAATGCCACATGGTGGACCATGAAGCACTCTGCGGGCCCACATGTCAAGCATCGTGGGACCCATGGTCAATTTATTCTTGTCATTGATTTTGTTTGACTGCGTAAAATGCCACGTGGCGGACCATGAAGCATTCTGTGGGCCTATGATAGTAATCTTTGTCACTGATTTTGTATGACCGCGTAAAATGCCACGTGTCAAAAAAATTGTTTAAAATTGCTCATTGTATATGCAGAAAATGGTTTTATATATTAAAGACTCAATTTATATGTCAAATATTATTTTACAATACAATGAAAGTATGTGGGAGCCACATAGCAGAATGACTCGTCACAAAAATTAAACTAAAATGTGAAAACAATTAGCCTCACCACCGCACCACTGAACTCCTTGTGCTAGTAAATGACTCAAATAACATCTTTGAATACGTATTGTGCTGAACCTGCTTCAAAGTTGGTAAAAAAAGTAGAAATCTATTTTGATCTAAAGTAGCTTGCCAATATGGTGGTAAGATCCTCGGCCGACGAAGCGGTCGCGAGATCGATTCCCGTCGACCCTTTTTTTTTCATATCAGAAGGGCTCATGTGTCGGTCAGCACTGGGTATAAATAAGGCACTGGCCCAATGACATGCAGGACCCACAAGATTGCCCAACAGAATTCAGCAATTTCGACCGAGCCCACGCCGGCCTTGCTCATAGTTCGGCCTGGTACTATTGTGCTTCGTAGTTATATCTAGTATGATTTAGCGTCTGTACTTTTTTCAGGACTCCAAGTACGAAGAGATAAAACAAGATACCACGGGTATAGAGAGGATAAACTAAACTATGGTTGCTCCAGACAGCACAGATCAGGTTCTACTTGCTTACTTTGGGCACTAGTTTAGGTTGGTCTGCCAAGCCATGCCAGCCTGTAGCTCTACGACGTACCCGAACGTGGAGGATTACGAAAGGACAGACAGGGCTGTCACCACTTGCAGCCTACGCCTACAAACCGTGGAGCACACGCCAAACACAAGTAACCTCTAGCCTAGACACCACGTCTACGCCAGCGACTACTACTCTAACCTTGATCTCAAACCAACTTGGAAGATTAGAGCACCCCTTCCGGAGCGATGATCCCGTAAGCAAGTATAGCAAGATCGGACTACTATGAATGAAACAACCAGCCTAAGGATATCATAAATACTTGCTTCAGAAATAGATCTACTGCAATGAACAATCAACGAGCGATGAACAAATGACAAACTACCAAGAACGAACGACGAACGAATGATGAACGAACGATGAACTACTCCACAAGGCGGTATCCATCAAGGTACAAGAATGGAGCTAGATCTTGTGTCTTTTCGTCTATCTCCCTTTCTCATTGATTCATTCCCTCCTCTAAGGGGAGGGGGTACCCCTTTATTTATAGACCTGGAAGGTCGGTAACTTTGAGGCGGTTCCAGAGGTCGGTGGCATTGATTGCAGGTGGAACCTACCTCTAGAGGTTGGTTGTGAACCGCCATTGGAAGATGGGCCAGGGGGGCCTTCCTGGCAGGTTGGCCGACCTGGCCAGAGGGGGGTCGGCCGATTCCCGTCGACCCTTTTTTTTTCATATCAGAAGGGCTCATGTGTCGGTCAGCACTGGGTATAAATAAGGCACTGGCCCAATGACATGCAGGACCCACAAGATTGCCCAACAGAATTCAGCAATTTCGACCGAGCCCACGCCGGCCTTGCTCATAGTTCGGCCTGGTACTATTGTGCTTCGTAGTTATATCTAGTATGATTTAGCGTCTGTACTTTTTTCAGGACTCCAAGTACGAAGAGATAAAACAAGATACCACGGGTATAGAGAGGATAAACTAAACTATGGTTGCTCCAGACAGCACAGATCAGGTTCTACTTGCTTACTTTGGGCACTAGTTTAGGTTGGTCTGCCAAGCCATGCCAGCCTGTAGCTCTACGACGTACCCGAACGTGGAGGATTACGAAAGGACAGACAGGGCTGTCACCACTTGCAGCCTACGCCTACAAACCGTGGAGCACACGCCAAACACAAGTAACCTCTAGCCTAGACACCACGTCTACGCCAGCGACTACTACTCTAACCTTGATCTCAAACCAACTTGGAAGATTAGAGCACCCCTTCCGGAGCGATGATCCCGTAAGCAAGTATAGCAAGATCGGACTACTATGAATGAAACAACCAGCCTAAGGATATCATAAATACTTGCTTCAGAAATAGATCTACTGCAATGAACAATCAACGAGCGATGAACAAATGACAAACTACCAAGAACGAACGACGAACGAATGATGAACGAACGATGAACTACTCCACAAGGCGGTATCCATCAAGGTACAAGAATGGAGCTAGATCTTGTGTCTTTTCGTCTATCTCCCTTTCTCATTGATTCATTCCCTCCTCTAAGGGGAGGGGGTACCCCTTTATTTATAGACCTGGAAGGTCGGTAACTTTGAGGCGGTTCCAGAGGTCGGTGGCATTGATTGCAGGTGGAACCTACCTCTAGAGGTTGGTTGTGAACCGCCATTGGAAGATGGGCCAGGGGGGCCTTCCTGGCAGGTTGGCCGACCTGGCCAGAGGGGGGTCGGCCGACCTGGCTTGGGCCCCACTGGGCCTGGTCTTCCTCTGGTCCATGACTTTGGTAGTCTTCACTCCTGGTCCACTTGTGTTGTGTTGAATTGCGTTTGTGCCTTTAGAGTGAGATCTTTATTTCGGGGAAAATGTGACGGAGGTAGAACCCATGATTGGTGTGCTCTTTTCCTCATTTTCATATGATTGCAACTGCACTCCTAAATACTCCAAGACTAGTGGGAATGATCAGTAATAAGTCCTATGTATACTTTTGGTGTTGGATTTTGGGTCTAAAGTGCAAATAGTTAACGGTAAAAGATATGCAATAAGGACCGTCAACAACGTTCTTTTGTTCACCAATAAAAACATCAGGATGTTCCTGTGATGTATGCAATGATTGTTCTGACATCGACATGTGCAAGCAAATATTTGTTGCATATGGGCACAAACTTGTGGAGCTGTTAAGATCGGAGTTGTATCGGAGCCTTTACACCTCATTTTGTTTGGTTTGAACTATCCACAATGAAAAGTTCAGACCAATAAAATGGAGTAGAGAGTATCTCTTTCTCTTCCCTCAGCTGAGCCTCGGCGACCTCCCTTCTCCCGCTTATTACCTAAGTTGGAATGCAAGCAGCTTCTTGAGCAACTTTGGCTTCCCATTTCCTTGTCGGTTCCGAGCGGCACGCCAAGGACCTTGTGAACATCACGGACTGTGATGGAACCTTCGCTTCATGAAGCGGCAATCAACCTTGTTGAAGAGAGGCGGGTCAAGGAGAATTCATTGCACATTAGCTTAGTTTGCTCCACAGTTCAACAAATATTTGCTTGGTTGCATATCTGATTGTGTAACGAATCATCCATGCTTTGGCAATGAACAAAGGATTGTGTGTTGATTGCATTCGCGCATTGATCATTCGATTCTAATTGTGCACAAGTTCTCGTTATTGACCTCAGCAGACTGAAATTGGAATGCCCTTGCTAAAAATTTTCTTCGACCTCGTTCATGGTTTGGTAGCACGAGGTGAAACAATCAAAATTTTAGCAAAGAGGATTGTCCTTTGCCTCCATTCTCACAATGTCAAGCACCGGAACATCCCCTGAATTTACTGGAATACACTGGATGAAAGTTGAGCCAAGTACTAGTGTACTGCGAATGAGAATCCATGAAAATAGTTCACTTTGCGACTTTTAACAGAATCTAGGCCAACGGCCAAAAGTTTTGAGTGATTCTTCTGTTTCAGGTTGTGAAACGCTTCTGGATTGATTTTTGATGAATCTGTAGCTCTAGCAAACGCACACATTTCTCCAATTTTGATGGTTTGGAACTTATTCAACTGATTCAGGTAAAAATCTAAAGTTATTCTCCTATCCAAACGTCCTCTTAAAACACAAGTTGAAACAAAGGGACAGAGGTGAATACTAGCTATCTCAAACACCGGAATATCCCCTGAATTGACACATCTTGCACCGGAATATCTCCTAGATTTACTTGGAACAACTTCAAACAAGGAACAGTCAGTGTTCGAGCACTACAGACGGTGACCAGTATCACGCCGCCACAAAATTAGCATCTTTCTCGAAATACAAATAGGACTTGTCAAACTGCATACTACTACTATTCACTAACATGATATGAAATGGTTCACCACGCCGTCCTTTTGTTCTGCGACTAAGCAATGATGTTTTAGGCCTCGCGCTGCTCAGCTTCGTCAGTTGCATCTTCTTAATTCTCGGTGACAGCTTCTTTCTCCTTGGCGGCAGCATCTTTCTCCACGATGGTGGCAGGTAGCAAATTTCTTCATGGCAGCAGCTGTGGCGGCAGCTCTTTCCAGCTTGCAGTGAAACTTGGAGAAGGTGGAGACGGCTTTGGCGATACATACACAAAGACAGGAAAGTGCCGCGGATTGATCCAAAGAGTAAACAAATTAAACTACAAACAAATGAAGTATAATAGATTCATAATTAAAAAATCAACAAATTTAGGTACGAATGAGTGAACTAGAACACAGCGTGTTATTAAAAACAATCGCAATCAAGTACAATGAGCTTAGTAGTCTCAAATTCATTTATATGGTCGCGCCACACGAGGTGTAGCTTGTTGTGTGCTTTTTTCATAAGTTTCATGTGGTCCCAGAGAAGCTCTATCCATGTTTCAGCCATGTCCAGGGACTGGCTTTCCAGTTTGATCTGCTAGAAAAGCTTTTTTAACAGAATCTAGGCCAACGGCCAAAAGTTTTGAGTGATTCTTCTGTTTCAGGTTGTGAAACGCTTCTGGATTGATTTTTGATGAATCTGTAGCTCTAGCAAACGCACACATTTCTCCAATTTTGATGGTTTGGAACTTATTCAACTGATTCAGGTAAAAATCTAAAGTTATTCTCCTATCCAAACGTCCTCTTAAAACACAAGTTGAAACAAAGGGACAGAGGTGAATACTAGCTATCTCAAACACCGGAATATCCCCTGAATTGACACATCTTGCACCGGAATATCTCCTAGATTTACTTGGAACAACTTCAAACAAGGAACAGTCAGTGTTCGAGCACTACAGACGGTGACCAGTATCACGCCGCCACAAAATTAGCATCTTTCTCGAAATACAAATAGGACTTGTCAAACTGCATACTACTACTATTCACTAACATGATATGAAATGGTTCACCACGCCGTCCTTTTGTTCTGCGACTAAGCAATGATGTTTTAGGCCTCGCGCTGCTCAGCTTCGTCAGTTGCATCTTCTTAATTCTCGGTGACAGCTTCTTTCTCCTTGGCGGCAGCATCTTTCTCCACGATGGTGGCAGGTAGCAAATTTCTTCATGGCAGCAGCTGTGGCGGCAGCTCTTTCCAGCTTGCAGTGAAACTTGGAGAAGGTGGAGACGGCTTTGGCGATACATACACAAAGACAGGAAAGTGCCGCGGATTGATCCAAAGAGTAAACAAATTAAACTACAAACAAATGAAGTATAATAGATTCATAATTAAAAAATCAACAAATTTAGGTACGAATGAGTGAACTAGAACACAGCGTGTTATTAAAAACAATCGCAATCAAGTACAATGAGCTTAGTAGTCTCAAATTCATTTATATGGTCGCGCCACACGAGGTGTAGCTTGTTGTGTGCTTTTTTCATAAGTTTCATGTGGTCCCAGAGAAGCTCTATCCATGTTTCAGCCATGTCCAGGGACTGGCTTGCCAGTTTGATCTGCTAGAAAAGCTTCATGCGCGCATTCTTCACCTGGTCGTTAGCCTCAGCCATGCACTTCAACACTTCAGAGTTCCTCTTGATGTCTAAATAACTACATACAAATTGAAAGTAAGACTAATCTCTGGCCTGTTGTTACTCTTGGCCATGGTTCACCTGCATAGATCGAAGCAAAACTATAATGCCTAAGACATCAAGTATAATGTATGGTACATTATGGAGAGTATTGTCTTCAACTTCATTGTCACTATCTTCTTCCCAATCCATGTTGGTTTGTTTCTGAAGCTGATCAATCATACTGGCAGGTGCCTCCTCATCCACCCCTGTATCATGTGGCTCCACATCAGGAGACACTTAATCGACTACCCATTCGCCATTTTCAGGGTAACCATCTTGGTATGCAATTTCTGAGTCAGTGGATCCTGGCTCATCGTCTTGTTGACATATTGTACAAGTTCCTTTGCTCAAAATGTTGCACAACTTTCCAGTCTCCTCCTTTAAGTATGCACGGTAAGTAGAACACCTTTTTGACTTGCTGCGCCAATACATACGGTTGATCTCTGTACCATAACTTTGTTGTGTTAATGCTTTTGAACAATGTATCTGCAACCATATTCGTTTCTCTCATATCAAACCAGTCACACCGAAATAAAACAACAGTTTGATTGGCCTCCAGTGTAGAGTTATACTGCAGCTCAATGATATCTTTAATGAGACCATATAATTCCACTTGGCGTCCGTCATGGTCACTGGACACCACTATTCCACTGTTCTGCGTCTTTCTAATTTTGTCAAGCTCAATTGTTTGATATTAGACATCTTTAACAATACACTCTGACTCGCAAGAGTGGTTGGCTTGCCAATGTTTCAAGATCATGGGGAACATGCTGATTATGATTGTATTTGATAGTGGCAATCTACATAACAAAATATTGGTGTGAACAGGTAGAAGCAACATATAGTAGTTTCATGTTAACTAGCGCCAATAAAAAAAACTCACTTCTGTCTTAAACCATCCATGAAAATCTTTACGTAGCGCTTTGTCAATACGGTAATTAGTAGTATATTTGGTCTGGAGATCTTCTCTCTCTTCCCTGCAATATACATAATATTTTAATCCAAATTAGAGCTCAATAACATGTTGCATGTATAGAACAGTAACGCACAATGTTGTAAGATGGATTACATACTTTATATATAGCTCGATCTTGGGACAGTTGTTTAGCACATACCATACCATGTGTTCATACTCATCATCTTCAAATTTAAGCAGTGAGTTTCCAATGAAATGAGCACCATGCTTGAAAACATCATACGTAACTCCTCTCGTGTTATCATTCTCTCTGTTGCTGCCCTAATTGAATCGTGTATCAACGTCATCACCAAAGTATCTTGAACAGTATGTCAAGCACTCGTTGGAAATATATGCTTCTGTAATGGACCCTTCAGGTCTTGCCCTATTTCGCACAAAGCTCTTTAATTTACATAGCCTTCTTTCAACAAGACATATCCACCCATACTGTACTAGACCTGTAAGGATTGCATCTTCAGGTAAATGAACAACAAAGTATACCACGACATCAAAGAATGCAAGAGGAAAAAAGTTCTCAAGCTTGCACAAAATTTGTGGGATTTTATCTCTCAAGATTTCTAAAAATTTTAACTTCAGTCGTTTGCAACATAGTTTCCGAAAGAACAAACCCAGTTTCGCATCTGCCTCGTACATGGTTTTAGCCACAAGACCTTAGAGGGCAGCTGTCAAGATCCTTTGGAGCAGGATGTGGCAATCATGTGTTTTCAATCTCGTGAGTTTGCAACAATCTTCACCAACATATCTTGCTAAGCTCGCAGCATACCCATCTGGAAATTCGCAAAATTTCTTTTGTTTTTCTTTACTCAATGGATACAGAGATCTTGGCATGACGTATTGAGCACCCTCAAGCTGGAACTGTAATTGTGGCATGATGTCCAAATTTTCCAAGTCAGTGCTATAATTCAATGTGTACTTGGTCTTCCCAGAAATGTTGAGAAGCATTGCAAGAAGGGCTTCACATATATTCTTTTTGATGTTCATGACATCAAGATTATGCGGTATGTTGAAACTTGTCCAGTACGGCAAGTCAAACAGCAAAGACCTGAGTTGCCAACATTGGCCTTCTACCCTCTTTCTTTTTCGTGGTCGAGAGATGCCTGGTCTAACATCTTTGACTTGGTCCAGTTGCTGCAGCAGCTCCTCTGTAGTAAATTGCCCTTGCTTTTCATTGTGTACATGCGCATGAAATTGGGCTTTAACCCTCAAAGGATCCTCGTTACCAAGGAAATGATGGTGCCCGATATGACCAATCTTGTTCTTTATCAGTATTGAGCATGGATTTTTGTCACATTGCACTTAAGCATAATAACCTTTTGTCACTCACCCAGACAACGTGGCCAGAGCTGGATAATCATGGATGCACCATAAAACTGCAACATGCAGTTTAAATCCTGCACCACTAGATGCATCAAAAGTAAGGACCCCTTCCCAAAGCTGAATCAACTCTTCAATGAGAGGCTCCAAGAACACATCAAAATCCATCACTGGAGAAATCAAACCAGGAATGAGCAAGTCCATCACTAAGTTGCTCTGTTCCCCACATTCCCATGGCGGGTGGTTGTACGATACAAGAAATACCGGCCACATGCTGTGTGAGTCGCTCAGTTGGCTGAATGGATTGAAACCATCAGTGGCAAGGCCGAGTCTCAAATTCTGAGGATCATTTGCAAAATCCCGAAAATTCCTATCGAAGTCTTTCAATGCCTCACCATCATCTGGATGGTTCATTTCACCGTGGATAGGTCGGCGCTTCATGAGGTGCCATTATGTATCCTCTGCTAATTCCTTCTTACTAAACATCCTCAGGAGCCTTGGAATAATTGGAAACAATGCCTCAAAACCTTCTCAGGAATACACTTGTTTCCAGTTTTATCTTTCCATCTTGATGCTCTACAGACTGGACACTGTTCAAGTTTCTCATGCTGCCCCCGAAAGAGAATACAGTTATTTGGAATCACATGGATTGTGGTGTATCCACGTCCCAGGGAACTAAGGAAGTCCTTTGCATCATTGTAAGATGCTGGAAGAGAGCAATGAGAGAATGCTGAGGACAACAACTTCACCATTGCAATAAATGCAGCATTGGTGATCCGATAGAATGACTTGATATGAAGTAACTTCACCACAAATGAAAATATTGTATAGCTATATCCCTTTTGCAACTCCTTGTGTAACTTGTTTAACACACTTTCATGACTTGGTCTACCACCATCACCTGTAAGATCTGCTTCAAACAAATCACCAAAAATATCTGGAAGTCCTTCATCATCATCTAAGTCTTCATTGCCATCGGCATTCGCATGGTCTGCACTTTCTGGAAATCCATCAACCTCATGACTCTGTTCACTTGTGAGACCATCCGAAGGTTCCCCAGGATATGGATCCATCAATCATATATACAAGATCTAGCTTTGCATCCCGCAAATTAGTAAATGCTCTCTCACTATAGCAAGATCTAGCTCTTCATGATTCAGACACTTAGCACATGGGCAAAGTATGACTGAATCACCCCCTTTTGTGTCCCGAATAAATCCCATGAAATCATCGACCCCCTTCAGATGTTCCTTCCTAAATAATCTAGACTTACATATCCGACTTCTATCCATCTATGAACTATTTCAATCTGATAAGCGAAAAATTGACAGGTCATCGAAGCGATAATTTATTGGAATGTGGGGGACATTCGTACCTTTGTGGGATCCGCAGCTGTAGCCGACGAAAATTCTTAACCGGCATTAACCCTCCATGAGATGCACTCATCAACGACACCGGTGTGTTCCTGGATGGTGTCACCTTGCGGTCTGAACTAATTTTGCCACTGGCCAGGGCAATGCTGCCGCCAAAACGGCACGCAACAACCAAATCGAGTTTTCTACTACGAATATCCATGTCAAGTATCAAAATTCAAAAGCTTCTTTCACAAACAGGTGGGCCACGCAATAGTAGAAAGGAGGGTTCGCAAATCACAAGCTACGTCGGTGTGCCTGACATGTGGGCCAACAAAAGCAGTGAGAAAAATTACTTGACCGCGGGCCCCATGGTGCACGACATATGGGCCCCCTGGGGGCTCTGTAGTGCGCATTGTACGCAGTCAAGAAAAATTTGTGACGAAAATGGTCTGACCTTGGGCCCCAAGAAGCCTAACATGTGGGCACCGTCTTGCTGACTGGGATGCCACATAGACTAGAGACACACTGCTTCTGACATGTGGGCCCCCTACGGCTCTGTAGTGCGCATTGTACACGGTCAAACGAAATTTGTGACAAAAATGGTTTGACCGTGGGCTCCTGGAAGCCTGACATATAGGGACCGTCTTGCTGACTGGGATGCCGCGTAGGCCAGAAACACCCGTGGGGTGGGGTTTGTGACGAAAATTGTGGGTCCCTGTTGGTCACCGTACTTGCAACGGGATTTTAGTGACAAATTGGTTGCCCAAAAATAGTCAGCCGATGACACCAGACGATATTGTTCACTGATTTATTCGATTTTTCGTCACAAATATGGCTTATTAGTGATGGGCCACGAAAAACGACATAAAGTTGGCCACAAACGGGAAAAAACACCCAAAATAGTGATAAATCTACAGTAATTTTGTTATAAATCAGCAGATCTATACTAGTGTTTGGTAAGTACCTTTTCCTGGGGCGTGATGGATCTTCCTCCCCTGAAGAGATGTCAATGAACTCCGGCAATGATGGGTTCTTTAGTTGGATGATTTCTAATGGTCTCCAGATGTGGCACCTTCATGAAATCTTTTTTTTTTGGTTTGGGATGTTGCTGCTGTTGGATGGGTTGGGGTTGAAAGTTAGCTTGATGCTGGAATTGCTGATTATGCTGGGAAGAGCCTTGCCCTACTGCTACTCTTAATTTTCGCATTGCTTCTAAATATTTGTCCGCTTGCTTTCTGGTTGAACTCTTGTCGCTCATGTTGTGTTTTTGGTTTTTGCTTGTTTTTGAGATGCTTCGGGCTGTTCGAGGTCGTACGCTATTTGTAATACTTGAAATGGCTGGTGGAATTGGCGAAGTACATTTGACCTTAGTTGTTTACTTTTTTCGCCTTTGGCGCTGTCTGACGTGGCTTTTTATTTTTTTGTTGATGTTTTGTGTCAGTGCGCTTCGCTTTTGGTGGCGAGCTCTGTTTTGCCATGTGCACGGTGTCTCCCCTTAGGGGCTGTTGACAGTTGTCCTTTTCATTTGAAAGGCTTAGCTGCGCTGCATGAGCTTCTTTTTGTATTCAATTTTCTCTTCGGGCTTGGTTCATTTTTTTGCTTGAGAACGAAGGTTTATTGTTGTGATGGCCTTAGCCTCTTGAGATGTGGCAAACTCTTGATGGAGTTTGCATCGAATATAACATAGTTGTTTTTTGGGGGAATTGATTGCATTGAAGTTGCAAGGGTTAGGTTCTCACCACTTCAAAAATCTCACCCTCGAAGAGGGTGTCCCTGTGAGGAAAAAAGTAAATGCAACAAAGTAAAAAAGGTAAAAACTACCGAGGCCTTCGCTTATTGTTACGCGAAGCCTCTTACAAACTGTTATGTGAAGTACTTCTTGAGGTTGTCCCCATTCCATGGGTGCGGCAAGTTGTTTCGTTCTTGGTCGTATAGATGGTATGCTCCTGGTCTGTTACTCTTCGTTACTATGTATGGGCCCTGCCACTTCGGTTCTAACTTGCCTTGTTTCTCTTTCCTCGGACATCTAAGTAGAACTAACTCTTCGGGGGCAAAGCTTCTATGTTGTGCTTTGCGGTCCCTCCATTTTCTTGTTTCATTTTGATATTTCTCAAGGTTCTGGATGGCTTCGATTATTTTCATCTCTAACATGTCCTTGGATGCGGCTATGTTTTCTTCTTTCACCTTGGTAGCTTGCACTCTTGTACTTAATCTCTTCCGAAGAAATTGCTTCGTCTCCAAAGAGGAGCTCGAAAGGTGTAAATTTGGTTGCTCTTGATGCCGTGGTGTCGTGTGACAAAATGATCTTCGCCATTTTGTCTGCCCATTTTCCCTTCTTTTGGTCCAGAAGGCATTTCTTGATTCCTTTGAAGACTTGCTTGTTTGCGTTTTCTACTACTCGTTGCACTCCGGGTGGTACAGTGAGGCAAAATGTGCTTTTGTGCCGATGCTCTTGCAATATTCTTTGAATTCATAGTTATCAAACTATTTGCCTTTGTCAACGGCTATCTCTATTGGAACTCCAAAGTAGCAGACTATGTTTTGCCAAAAGAACTTGCGAATTGTTTGCGTTGTGATGTTTACTATGGATTTGGCTTCAATCTTGGTGAAGTATTCTAGAACAACCACGACAAAGGTATAATTTCCCTGGGCTACTGGCAGAGGTCCTACCATGTGGATTCCTCATCTTTGCATTGTCCAAGTGGGTTGTATGAGTTGGGACAGTTGAAACATGCTAGATTGCTGATTTGCAAATTTTTGGCATGCTTCGCACTTTCTTACCAATTCTTGTGCATCATAACTCGCGGTGGGCCAGAAAAAAATCTGCCGAAGTGCCTGCGTGAGAGCTCTGGAGATACCTTCATGGATTCCCCAAAGTAATAACTTGCCATCTTCGCGACTTATGCATTTCAGGTTCTCTCCTTGACACTGCCTTGGCCAAAGCGTCGGCTTCGGAGTTTTTGTTTCGATCGAAGTGGATACATGAATAGACCCTAAAATGTTTCCCTGTGCTTGGCACTAACTCAAGCTATTTCACCAGTTATGGTTCTCGAGTTGTGAAAGACTTGTTGATGTACCCTTGGATTACTTTTGAATCTGTTTTGATTATAAAATTCAGTAGTCCTAGAGCTCGGAGCTTTCTTAGGGCGAGCAGCAGAGCTTCATACTCCGCCGTGTTGTTTGTGCACCTGTCTATTTCCTTGTTGAATTCTAATCTGACGGCGTAACAAAGCTTAATTCCTGAAGGGGATGTGAGTATTGTCGAAGCACCGGCGCCAACATGGCACCAAGCACAGTCACATATTATTCCTTACGGTTGCTCGAATGCTGGTCCTTCAGTGTATGAACTTGGCTCTGTCCAGTCTGCTACAAAATCTGTCAATGCCTGGGGATTGATTGCCCTTCAGCTTTCAAAATCCTCCGCATGCTCGGAGAGCTCGGCAGCCCACTTGGCTACTCTTCTCGAGGCTTCTCTGTTTCCAAACATATTTGACAAAGGTTGATTTGTAAGCACTTTGATAGCGTGGGCCCTCTTCCTCTTCCATTTTTTCCACCCCAATGCGAATTGTTTTCATAACTCACTTCGGGCTTCTGGTCGTCGATTTGGTTGATATACTGGGCATTGCGATCTTGTTTGCTTTGCCTTCTGGAGTTGTTCCATTCCTGCTGATTTTTTTTGGTGCTTCTGTTCTGCAATTGCTTTTACATGTTCTGGACTGCTATTCTTCGTCTGTAATCGTTGTCTGTTGTGTAGTATTTGCTCAGCTCTGAGAAAAGTTCTTCAATTGTCGTTGGGTAAGTTCATTGCTAAGTGAGTCGCACAAGGACCTGCCCGAAGCCCAAGATTGCTGCCTCAATGGGTAAGTTCATATCTACAAATTTTCTGTAATAGTTTTGCAGCGGTTAACTTTCTTGCTCCTGTTGGTAATAAGCATTTCTTTCTTCAGTGAACCTTTTCAACTACCTTTGCAGGTTTAACAGGTCTTGAAGTTCCTCTTCTTCAGCGATTGCTTGCATTCGCTGTTACTGAGTGTTACTTGACTACGGGATGTCTAAGGCAGCACTTCGATTGGCTTGAGAATTTGATTCGTCTTCTTCGCCTGAATCTGTTTCGGCATCCTCTACTCGCGGTATTTCACCTGCGTCTGCTGGGGTGATTTGGTTGTTTGGGACTTCACGCTTGACGTGGTTTTGAGTTGTCGAAGGATTTGCTTGACTTTCGACTCTCATGGGCTGCTGTGAGTTTACTTTGTTGGACGAAGAATCCCCGATGCATAGTGGAGGGTCTCCTTGCGGAGCCCCTCGAGTTGTGAAAGACTTGTTGATGTACCCTTGGATTACTTTTGAATCTGTTTTGATTATAAAATTCAGTAGTCCTAGAGCTCGGAGCTTTCTTAGGGCGAGCAGCAGAGCTTCATACTCCGCCGTGTTGTTTGTGCACCTGTCTATTTCCTTGTTGAATTCTAATCTGACGGCGTAACAAAGCTTAATTCCTGAAGGGGATGTGAGTATTGTCGAAGCACCGGCGCCAACATGGCACCAAGCACAGTCACATATTATTCCTTACGGTTGCTCGAATGCTGGTCCTTCAGTGTATGAACTTGGCTCTGTCCAGTCTGCTACAAAATCTGTCAATGCCTGGGGATTGATTGCCCTTCAGCTTTCAAAATCCTCCGCATGCTCGGAGAGCTCGGCAGCCCACTTGGCTACTCTTCTCGAGGCTTCTCTGTTTCCAAACATATTTGACAAAGGTTGATTTGTAAGCACTTTGATAGCGTGGGCCCTCTTCCTCTTCCATTTTTTCCACCCCAATGCGAATTGTTTTCATAACTCACTTCGGGCTTCTGGTCGTCGATTTGGTTGATATACTGGGCATTGCGATCTTGTTTGCTTTGCCTTCTGGAGTTGTTCCATTCCTGCTGATTTTTTTTGGTGCTTCTGTTCTGCAATTGCTTTTACATGTTCTGGACTGCTATTCTTCGTCTGTAATCGTTGTCTGTTGTGTAGTATTTGCTCAGCTCTGAGAAAAGTTCTTCAATTGTCGTTGGGTAAGTTCATTGCTAAGTGAGTCGCACAAGGACCTGCCCGAAGCCCAAGATTGCTGCCTCAATGGGTAAGTTCATATCTACAAATTTTCTGTAATAGTTTTGCAGCGGTTAACTTTCTTGCTCCTGTTGGTAATAAGCATTTCTTTCTTCAGTGAACCTTTTCAACTACCTTTGCAGGTTTAACAGGTCTTGAAGTTCCTCTTCTTCAGCGATTGCTTGCATTCGCTGTTACTGAGTGTTACTTGACTACGGGATGTCTAAGGCAGCACTTCGATTGGCTTGAGAATTTGATTCGTCTTCTTCGCCTGAATCTGTTTCGGCATCCTCTACTCGCGGTATTTCACCTGCGTCTGCTGGGGTGATTTGGTTGTTTGGGACTTCACGCTTGACGTGGTTTTGAGTTGTCGAAGGATTTGCTTGACTTTCGACTCTCATGGGCTGCTGTGAGTTTACTTTGTTGGACGAAGAATCCCCGATGCATAGTGGAGGGTCTCCTTGCGGAGCCCTGGATGCTTGGGACCTTGTTGAGGGTCCAGTTGGCGGCGGATTGTAGGGTCTCTCTATGGAGCCATCGTCTTCCTTTTTGGTGGCATGCGGGCGTACTAATACGAGCTAAACCACAGTGGGCACCAAACGTTGGGTTTTTTCCTCGGGAACCCCCAAACACCGGGTGAATATCGCTAGCGAACACCAAAGGGATAAGAAGGTGAGTCACACAACAAAGCGATTCTCATTGCTTGCAAGGTGTTACAATACATTGAGGACCGACCAGCCTCCTAGGTGTCCAGGAGGGGCTATTTATACCCTTGATCAACGTTACGTTATATGGACTAAACTACCCTTGATCAAGGGGAATAATACAAGGAATATACTGTACAAGATTGTCCGGAGGGCATAATCTACTGAGTGCTCCACAACGCTCCGACGCCGGAAGGTATCCCGACGCCTGAGACACATGCCTCTTCAAGAGACAACGCCCTTAGACTTCGCGATCTGAATGAAGGCTTCGAATCGGACCAACTGCACGACAGCTCAGTCGTTAGCAATAGCTGAAGTATTGAAGCTGAATGATGTTAAATGCTTCTGATTGGTTTGCCCCGTCCGTCGATCCCTAACAGTCTGAAGGGTGCTTGTGCGGCGTACACTACACAATTGCACGCTTTTGCCAACAGTTAATAGTGGGGAAAGCTTGTCAATCCTTGTCTCCTTAACTGTCGGTAATTGTAAAAATATTTACCATCCTCTAAACTATCGGCAATGGTGTTAATCGGCTACCATCTATCTGTCGGTGTTGCCTAGCCAACAAATAAACTGTCGGCATAGGTTATGTTGACATCAGAAGTGTCGGCAAAGGTTGATAACAGACCCTGAGTAAAAAAATACTGGGCCTTTTCCCCTCCCGCACAACTCTTACCAACAAGTCCACCGTCCTTCTAACCCTACTTTCCAAATTCCTGTCCTCCGTTGAGTCCGTCCAGCTCGATCCGCCGCCAGCCTGCGCCACCAGCCAGCCATGCGCCTGCGTAGCCACGCCGCCCAGACCAGCGCCTTGGCGCCCGCCGTCAGTCACCCGTCGCCAACCGTCGGCAGCCCAGCTCCCCACCAGCCCGGCCGCCTCGCCACGTGTACCAAATCAGGCTGTGGTAACCCAGAGCCATGTTGGTCTGTGACTCTCCCAGCCGCCTAGCCCTCGACTCCCTTCACGGCCGCGCCGCCGCTTGTCGCCCTGCACGGCCGCACTGCCGGCCGCGCCCTGCACTCCCTGCCCGCATCTCTCCACGCCCAGCACGCTGAGCCCCCGTGCCCTGCACGCCCAGCAGGTCGAGCTGCCGCCGCACAGCAGGTAAGTATTTCCCCCTTTGCTGTTTTTCTTTTTGTTCCCTTTATTTTCTCGGCCACTCGGGCTCCATGGTGAATCGAGAGGTGTGGAAGAAACCTAGCAGGAGGCTGTGATATTTTTCTATTTCCCATCAGATTTTTTTCCTTCAGCCACAAATTGTCTAGGATTCGTTAGAAATTTTCTGAAGATACCTTGGCCAACCAAGAACCTGTGGATGAATTTTTGTTGTATTATAACTTAGGAAAGCTAAGAGAAGGTAGAAAGATTTTCTTTTTACTTTGCGATGCTGATGGAGAATGCTAGCAATCTTGGTAATAGGTGTGTATTTCTGTGTTTAGATAAGGGATTTTCATTCTCTTTTTTTCTACAAAAAGTATTTGTTTGATTGATTGGATACACTGTTGTGTGTATGGTAATTTTAGAGGGGAGTCCTGCCGGATTTCAGATTTAAACTTCTTGTATCTACAGTTTGCTCCATTAAAATTCTGCTAGTAAATTTAATGGTGGTGTAAATTCAGATCTACCCTTTATGGTTGTCATTGCAGAGCTGCCCTTTTGTTTCAGAGGAGACTAAAACGTGATGATTGAAGGATCGGAGAGTTGAGCTCTCCTGTGTATATAGTTCTTAGGAGATTTCTAGCTGCAATTAAGGATATTTACAACTCCTGTACAAATGCTTCGCATTGCAGATTCTTCCATGAGACTAATCCCAATAATGAATACTCTTCTTTGGGGCTGAATATTTAATGTGGCATGACCTGCCCTGTGAACTTATCATGTTGTTTGAATGTGTTGACTGTTTGGCCAATGAGCCTTCCATGGTTGCTACAATGTATAGTAGTTATAATATAAATGGATTCAATTTCCATACACAGTCATGATGAGGGCATCCAACTTCCATCCACAGGTTGATGTGCAAGCAGGGATAACAAGTGTTAAGTAACAACACAATGAAGGTATATATCACAACCTGATGTAACCTACTAGTTGCTGATATAATTCTTGATATTTTCTGCTAGCTGTTACAAAGGCTGATATTAGTACTAGCTGCTGATATCATTGTGCAAAACGCTTCACCCTTCACTCTAATTTGCATCCCTACTAGCTCTGCTCATATTTTCCTATCGTTTTTTCATAGTGCCAACTGTTAGCTTACACGTGGAAGTTTCTGGCTCTTTTTCCACGAAATGAAAGTTTAATCAGTGTTAGCAATATATTATAGGACTCCCGCTAGTTTCATTTACGACTTTCTTTCTGCCAACATTGTATAATTCGATACCCTGCAACCTTGATGCTGTGCTTTCAGGTTTGTGCAATATATGAAAATCAGTGTGGGCGTTCAATTCATAACACTAGCATTCCGGTTTAATATTCCCCCTTTTCCCTCTTTTGGCATTTGACAGACGTGATTTGTAATGGATTTCCTTCTGAGATTTTGCAGATGACATTTTGGAGTAACGACCACACGTGCTCATGGGATCAGGTTGAAATGTTTCGTCTGCTGGTTACATTTGTGTTTTAGCAATTTTAATTAGTCCAAAAACCTAATCATGCATATATATGTATGCTTTTCGGCTATATCTTGTGATGAATATACAAATCCATTTGGATATTTGGAAATATATGTACTTGTCTTTGATGGTGGTGTAAAGTGGTACCTTTTGATGCGCAAGAACTTTATTCTGTGATGCATTTTTGATTTGAGTATTGCATTATATTTAAAATGTGTGGAAAAGCTATATATGTTAGATGCTGGAAACCTGATTAGGCGACATATAATGTGTCGGGAAAGGCCAGTATCTGTCGGTAATTCTTTACTGTCGGTGAAGATATTAACTGTCGGAAAAGACGTTAACTGTCGGCATAGGTGCGATGAAGGACAACAGTTTAAGTGTCGGCAATGCACTTAACTGTCTGGGAAAGGCTTTCCTGACTGCTTCTACCACGACTGTTTTAAAAATGTCGGCAAAACCTTTTCCCACACTTAATCTGTCGGCATAGATGCCTTTGCCTGACTGTAACAAGTGTCGGCAAAAGTTGGTCATGGTGTAGTGATAGCCCTCAATTATCGTCGAAGTCATAAAGTCAATGCCCACCTTATGTCCACAGTACTGGACGAAGGATGCGGAGTTAATGCACAGTGATCGAGTTTGGACAAATGTTAATTGGCTCATGGCCTAAAAAATCCTTGCCGTGTTATATAGCATTTTCTTTTCTAGATCCTTCCATGCAATAGCTTTCTGTGCTGGCATTTTTGTTTTTGTTTCCCAATGTTTGTGTCATCCCTATATATACTTAACCCATTGCCCTTTTAGTTTCACTTTTGATTGCAAGTCCCAGACTAGTTTTTCCCTTCGAGCTGCTATTGTTTGCTCGTTTTCATCTTTTTCGGGATGGGTGACCCTTTTATTTCCTTCGTGTTCAATATGACTGGCTCCTGAAGATCTAGTGATGAGACTCCAAATAAGAAATATAAAACCAATAAGTTTCTACCCAAGAAAAATCTGAAAAAACTTTTGCCTCTGGTAATGTTCCTTTGAGTGAAGCAGTTTCTGCTCTAGCTTCTGTTCCTGCTGCCGCTTCTAGGGCTCCTAAGGCATCAATTGGATTTAATAAGCCGAAGATGGCTTTGTTGATGGGTGGTCTCAAGAGAAGGAATCCTGTATCAGTTCCCAAGCCTGGTAGTGTGCCATTGGTTGCCTTTGAGACTGCGAAGGTTGCCAAAAAGGTTTCTTCAAGGAATGTTGTTTCTTCTTCGAAAGATGTTTCTGCTCTATCTACGGGCAGAAATAAGGCCATGATCCAGGACTATAAGGTTATTGCCCCGTTTGCTGGGTCGAAGGCTTCAATTCAGAAGGCCAAGATTCAGGACAAGATGCATGAGGCTTCATGCGAGGACAATATTCCTAAAGTTCATTCAATAGCTGCCAGTTTAGGACCTCCTTTTGATCGTTCAGGAATTCAACTTCGAGGTGAGCCTCATATTGCTTCGCGTGGGACTCTGGATGCTCCTTCTGAAGGTGAACTTGTAATTCATTCCTGTTATGAGATGATGTATGATGAATTTCTCCCTTTTCAAATTGGTTCAAAACAAGGATTAGTTTTTGATTTAGTTGAAGTTCCTAGGCCTCCCCCTGTTGCCTGTGACGAAGTGCCAGCGAACTCTTTTGACATGTCTGCTGTGCCCATCCTTTCATTGAAGCTGGTAAACGAGTTCAGCTTTCCCAAGTCGAGAATGAACTCGTGAAACAAGGCGGTGATGCATTGTACAACTCATTAATCTATAAGCAAGTAATGGTATTTTTCCTTGCCTTCATGCAATATCTTAGTTATCTTCGCTCCTTGATTGATTGTTCGTTCTACTTTTGTTTAGTCTCTTGCTATTACTGAAGCTTTCGGGCGTCAGAATCAGGAGCTTTCTAGTTTTAATCATAAGTAGAGTACCCTTCGAGATGGCATCTCTTTTTTAAAGAGGAGGGTCAAGGAGAATGAAGAAGCACTTCTTCGTGATCGAGAAGTGTTGAAGCTTTCTACGGATAACGCTGCTTTGGCAAAAACTATAGAGGATTGCAAGTTGAAGGCTTCTTCTTTAGAGGAAAAGATCAAGTCTCTGGATCTTGCTCTCTCTAAGCTTGACGAAGAGAATAAAGTTCTTCATGATAAGGTCGAGGCTATTGAGACTGAGAAAAAGTCTCTTGAGCTGCTGACGGTCTTAGCTTGGGCTCGCTTTGCGATCAAGTTAACCAGGCCCTGCATACAAGATTTCGAGTTTTCGATGACTCACTGATGAGTCCATCCTGAAGATTGGGAACACCTTCAAGAGTACAACCTCACGTGACCACACCATGGCATGCACGATTTGCTCCTCATCCAGAGCTTCTATATCTTGTGTTGAGTACCTCTTCTCATAAGCACCTTGACGCGGCTACGGCAGTCGAAGCTTCTCTCTTAGCGTGAAAGCTGGTAGGAGCCTCACTAGGAAGATGGTGTCAAGCCAAAATTGGGTTGGTTAACGCCAAGTACAGCTTCCAACCAAGACTGGAGGAGTTCATCAAGTGGACGCCATGGACATGATATCAATTAGTAACGGCCCATGTAGGCCCCTACACAACTTGATGACACTGTTGTGCACATGAGCACATTGCTTAGCAAAGTACAGCAAGACCGAGTAGAAAGTCCAGGCTAAAAATGCAAAAATAACTCTGGTTAACCTTTTAAATGAAGCGAGGCCGAAAGCCTAAGGTGAGACCACCCAACGTGCAAGCCTACGTGAAGAATACTTTCGCGTATGGTGCAGGGACGCAGGTGCGTGCGCATAGTGCATGGACCCGACATGGCACATATGCTATTAACTAGATGTATGGGACATATTCTAGTACTGGATGTAGGAACATGGCCAAGAGAGAGAAGCTAAATCTTGGCCCAAAGAAATTCCAGGCCATGCAGTTGAGTGTTAGCACTAGTGTGCAAAACAGTCCCACATTGTTAGTTCACTTACAGCATTAATCTATAAGCAAGTAATGGTATTTTTCCTTGCCTTCATGCAATATCTTAGTTATCTTCGCTCCTTGATTGATTGTTCGTTCTACTTTTGTTTAGTCTCTTGCTATTACTGAAGCTTTCGGGCGTCAGAATCAGGAGCTTTCTAGTTTTAATCATAAGTAGAGTACCCTTCGAGATGGCATCTCTTTTTTAAAGAGGAGGGTCAAGGAGAATGAAGAAGCACTTCTTCGTGATCGAGAAGTGTTGAAGCTTTCTACGGATAACGCTGCTTTGGCAAAAACTATAGAGGATTGCAAGTTGAAGGCTTCTTCTTTAGAGGAAAAGATCAAGTCTCTGGATCTTGCTCTCTCTAAGCTTGACGAAGAGAATAAAGTTCTTCATGATAAGGTCGAGGCTATTGAGACTGAGAAAAAGTCTCTTGAGCTGCTGACGGTCTTAGCTTGGGCTCGCTTTGCGATCAAGTTAACCAGGCCCTGCATACAAGATTTCGAGTTTTCGATGACTCACTGATGAGTCCATCCTGAAGATTGGGAACACCTTCAAGAGTACAACCTCACGTGACCACACCATGGCATGCACGATTTGCTCCTCATCCAGAGCTTCTATATCTTGTGTTGAGTACCTCTTCTCATAAGCACCTTGACGCGGCTACGGCAGTCGAAGCTTCTCTCTTAGCGTGAAAGCTGGTAGGAGCCTCACTAGGAAGATGGTGTCAAGCCAAAATTGGGTTGGTTAACGCCAAGTACAGCTTCCAACCAAGACTGGAGGAGTTCATCAAGTGGACGCCATGGACATGATATCAATTAGTAACGGCCCATGTAGGCCCCTACACAACTTGATGACACTGTTGTGCACATGAGCACATTGCTTAGCAAAGTACAGCAAGACCGAGTAGAAAGTCCAGGCTAAAAATGCAAAAATAACTCTGGTTAACCTTTTAAATGAAGCGAGGCCGAAAGCCTAAGGTGAGACCACCCAACGTGCAAGCCTACGTGAAGAATACTTTCGCGTATGGTGCAGGGACGCAGGTGCGTGCGCATAGTGCATGGACCCGACATGGCACATATGCTATTAACTAGATGTATGGGACATATTCTAGTACTGGATGTAGGAACATGGCCAAGAGAGAGAAGCTAAATCTTGGCCCAAAGAAATTCCAGGCCATGCAGTTGAGTGTTAGCACTAGTGTGCAAAACAGTCCCACATTGTTAGTTCACTTACAGCAAACTAAATTATAGTCTGGCCGGAGAATGCTGTAATAACCCGATTAACCTTTTTACGCAAAATATAAAAAACATAAAAATTATTTTGGCCGGGGATGTTTCACTTGCTCTCCATTAAATTTGACCAGCCCCTAAAGAAGGTGAATTTTCCTCAATCTGCACAAGCCATAAATGCTAGCATAACTTGTGATGTTTATGGATATATATATACGGGATGTAGAAGAGGATCCATCAGTTGTCATGCAATTCAAGGGATATATTCTGATGGAGAAAACAAAAACTAGGACTACTAGTTAACTAACAAAATGTCAGCATTGTCCGTGAAAAAACAAACACTACTAAACGGTCAGTGGACGATCGAATGGGTACGGTTTTGCACAGCTGGTTGCAGACATCCCGGCAGCCCAGCGAACCATCAATCCACCATATTTCTTTAACAAAATGAAAAGGACACAGTACGTGGCACGTAACCTACGTGACCCTGAGACTAACTGAGCCTGAATCCAAGCTCCAAACTACTAGTTTGTAGTCGTCAGGCGACGCAATGCAAGCAATTGACAGCATAAGCCTGTATGAATCTTTTCTAAAATGCAAGTTGGCGCATGTACCGAAATTATGCCCTGGGAAAAGAAGAGAGAAATATTCCATGGATCAAGGACGGCATGCTTGGATTGTCCAATGTAAAGTTGAAGATATATCCTTGCTAGAAAGAAAGTTTATTTTACGAAGAACAGGTGGCTTATATACTTTTTGGAACTAGAGGTAATACTTAGCCGGGAGCTTTTGGTTAGTTTGGATGTGTGGGCTCACTGGAGCCATAGCAAGTCATTAATTATTTTATTACATAATTTACAAAGGGACCCATTGTAATTTTTTTGACAACTTGAAGTGGACGTCGCTTGTCCCTAATCTATATAATTAATATTGTCTTGTTATCTGATCAGCCCACATCACTCCGGCTGTGGTTGTACAGCTATGTGCATCGCTGAACACGTGAAAAGATTGGTAAAAGGGACATTCCTCGATGGAAGATATGATGCTTATGTGCAGACCTTGAGGCGAGTTCCAGGTGTGTTGATTACGGCAGCTTAACTACGAAGATTCTGTAGTTTATGCGCGCTTAATGTTTAGCCGTACAGCAATCCATTTTGGTTAATTCAACATGTGCATCACTCCACCCTTAATTCAGAGCAACCCATTAGATTAATGGAACACGCGCAACGCCCCCTTGTATATCAAATTGGTATGTCCAGGAATATTCTTGGTTGCTCAATCACGAAAGTCAACTACTCTCCCTAATAAATGTAGCAGCAACTGCAGAGCTACTCACCACAAGAAACATCACCAAACTAAAATCCTCTTCATTGTGCAGTAGTCGGTGCTCCAATGGCTGGCAGAACAGCGTTGAAGTTCATAGTGCGCAGGCGTCCCGCGGTTCTCGTGGCTCCAGCAACGTCGACTCCTCGAGAGCTGAAGCGGCTATCGGACATCGACGACAATGACAGGCTGAGGTACCCCGTCTCCATCATGCAATTCTACTGCAGGAGGGTGTCCATGATCGGCGTGGATCCAATGGTGGTCATCCGGGACTCCGTCGCTAAGGCTCTCGTCGACTACTACCCATGGGCTGGGCGGCTCAAGGAACTGGCAGGGCGCAAGCTCGCTGTCGACTGCACCGGTGAGGGCGTGCTGTTCGTGGAAGCTGATGCCGATGTACGCCTAGAACAGTTTGGTGACGTCCTTCTACCGCCATTCCCATGTTGTGAGGAGCTCATTTCCAGCGTCCCAAGTTCATACACCATCCTAGACTCCCCCCTTCTTCTCTTTCAGGTATGCCATTGTTGCCACGCCAACTAGAAATGGAAGCACAAACGTACACTAAGAGCCTGTTTGGATTGGATTCTAGAAGTGCTTCTACTCCGAATTCGTGGAGAAGCTTGCCAAACAGTTCAAAACAAAACAGATTATACTTATCCCCTCAACAAGAACTTCTCAATATTGAATTAAAAGTCAAAAGCCACAAAATGTACAGTAGCTTCTTATGATTTATGAACCCATTTTTTGCATTGGGTCCATTAGAGAAATCATTTCGTCTAACACTTTCATAGATTCTGCTTTTCTATAGAAGTTGTTTGCTGAAGAATCTACACCAAATATGGTCTCATAGTTGTAATGCTGGCATGTTCAGGTTACACGGCTGGCGTGCGGTGGCTTCATCCTAGCGGTGCGTATGATCCACACCATGGCTGATGGGCAGGGGCTGACACAGTTCCTGGGTGCTGTGGCGGAGCTGGCACGAGGCATGTCGGCGCTGACGGTACGGCCTGTTTGGCAGCGTGAGCTACTGGAAGCACGCGATCCACCTCAGCCATGTTTCCCGCACTATGAGCTTGAGGAGGTGCCTAATGCCAAGGGTGTCATCATGCCACTTGATGAAATGGTGTGCCACACCTTCTTCTTTGGGCCCCAAGAGGTTGCCACCCTACGGTCCCAACTCGCTCCAAACCTCCAAAAGCATGCCACCAGAGTAGTCGGTGCTCCAATGGCTGGCAGAACAGCGTTGAAGTTCATAGTGCGCAGGCGTCCCGCGGTTCTCGTGGCTCCAGCAACGTCGACTCCTCGAGAGCTGAAGCGGCTATCGGACATCGACGACAATGACAGGCTGAGGTACCCCGTCTCCATCATGCAATTCTACTGCAGGAGGGTGTCCATGATCGGCGTGGATCCAATGGTGGTCATCCGGGACTCCGTCGCTAAGGCTCTCGTCGACTACTACCCATGGGCTGGGCGGCTCAAGGAACTGGCAGGGCGCAAGCTCGCTGTCGACTGCACCGGTGAGGGCGTGCTGTTCGTGGAAGCTGATGCCGATGTACGCCTAGAACAGTTTGGTGACGTCCTTCTACCGCCATTCCCATGTTGTGAGGAGCTCATTTCCAGCGTCCCAAGTTCATACACCATCCTAGACTCCCCCCTTCTTCTCTTTCAGGTATGCCATTGTTGCCACGCCAACTAGAAATGGAAGCACAAACGTACACTAAGAGCCTGTTTGGATTGGATTCTAGAAGTGCTTCTACTCCGAATTCGTGGAGAAGCTTGCCAAACAGTTCAAAACAAAACAGATTATACTTATCCCCTCAACAAGAACTTCTCAATATTGAATTAAAAGTCAAAAGCCACAAAATGTACAGTAGCTTCTTATGATTTATGAACCCATTTTTTGCATTGGGTCCATTAGAGAAATCATTTCGTCTAACACTTTCATAGATTCTGCTTTTCTATAGAAGTTGTTTGCTGAAGAATCTACACCAAATATGGTCTCATAGTTGTAATGCTGGCATGTTCAGGTTACACGGCTGGCGTGCGGTGGCTTCATCCTAGCGGTGCGTATGATCCACACCATGGCTGATGGGCAGGGGCTGACACAGTTCCTGGGTGCTGTGGCGGAGCTGGCACGAGGCATGTCGGCGCTGACGGTACGGCCTGTTTGGCAGCGTGAGCTACTGGAAGCACGCGATCCACCTCAGCCATGTTTCCCGCACTATGAGCTTGAGGAGGTGCCTAATGCCAAGGGTGTCATCATGCCACTTGATGAAATGGTGTGCCACACCTTCTTCTTTGGGCCCCAAGAGGTTGCCACCCTACGGTCCCAACTCGCTCCAAACCTCCAAAAGCATGCCACCAGGTTCGACATTGTTGTTGGGTGCTTGTGGAAGTGCCGGACAGCGGCACTTTCGCCAGACCCTGGCCAAGAGATGAGGATGTTATTTTCCGTCGACGCCCGTGGCCGCAAATATACCGACGTGGTGGGCATCCCCATTGGTTATTACGGAAACGCTTTTGCAACCCCGGTCGCCATGTCAACTGCAAATGACCTTTGCTCTAACCCTCTGAGCTACGCCGTGGAGCTGGTAAAAAAGGCCAAACATGAAGTGACCATGGATTACATGCGGTCCATGGCTGATATCATGGTTTTGAACAAGCGAACCTGCGGCTTTCCATCGACATGCATGTATTTCATCTCGGACACGACTAGAGCCAAGTTCCTTGACCTCGACTTCGGGTGGGGTAAGCCAGTATACGGCGGGCCGGCAGAAGCTTGGGCCACTCCTAAGATGCCGTGGATAACAAGCTTCCTATTACCTCTCAAGAATGCCAGGGCCGAGGACGGCATTGCCGTGCCGATGTACCTGCCTGCAGCTGCCATGGAGAAGGCCGTGAAGGAGGTGGACAAGATGCTGGGTGCACCGGTTAATGAAGCGGTGCCACAGCAGACCAAGAGGTCTAATCTGTGAATCAGCCTGCTTGCTGATGGGCTGGCCATGATCTGTAACAGCCCAATTTCGAATTTCCAACAACACATTTGCAAAATTTTCTGAACATGTATGCTGATGTCTTCCGTGCATTTTTTTTTCTAAATTTTGAACCATCTTGTATTTTATTTTTGAGGTCTCGTGGTATGTTCATTTCCATTTCATTTGTTTTCTATTGAGAAGCCACTACTACAGAAATGCAATCCACAGACGGGGCTCAAGGACCATCATAGACGGGAAATGGCTCAGTCTGTGTCTCCACGTCTGAGATCATGATCTCAGATCTCAGACGGGGAACTACCTGTCTGAGATGACATCTTATCTTAGACAGGAAAATTCCCCATCTGACATAACAGATGAATCCCCGTCTTTGATTAAACTTTATCTTAGACGAGTCTCCAACACCGTCTGAGTTAGGCTGTTATCTGAGACGGGGTAAACCTCTTAGATAGGTTATTGTCTCAGACAGGGTTCAGACCCCGTACGAGTAGTGTTGTTTTTTCAGACAGTGCTAGGTTGTCGTTCAATTCACATATCAACATCATGAGAGCACACAAGTTCAATTACACATGACAGCACACAATTTCAATTACAGATACATGTTCACATGATCAGATCAGCACATCTCAATCAAAATCACATCACATGAAAACAGAGAAACAATTGTTCACAATCTACATCCTGTGACACACCGTGTCACGTCACTGCAGACCAAACTCTGCAAACACCCTAAACAAAACGGAGCTCAAGTTCAAATAAAATTTGAATTCAGAATCAATGCTCAAATAGTTTTCAAACCCATGCTTGTGAAGCAACTCGAAAATGTCAGTGTAACAACTTAAGCCGACCAAAAATTCTCTGAATAGCCAATCTGAAATCAGAATTTGGGGGAATTCTGCAGAATTTTTGGGACTGATTTGGACACATAAATAAATGATTAAAAATTAAAAAGTATCCAAATTTTAGCAGCTGAAGTTTAAATTCTGTTTAGAATCCAGATGTGCATGTTTTACCACTTGTTCCCCATCCTTTGATCTATCGCCTGGCTAAATGTCGTGATTTTTGGAGCACGTTTGCTAATTTAATTAGTGTGCTCAATTTGAGAGAAAATCATGGCCTGGAAAATTTGGGAAAACGAAAAAGATGCTGCCGAGCCCACCTGTCATCCGTCTCTCTCGCTGAAGCTGTAGGACTCCGCTCGGCACGTCGCCGCCATGGCCTCAGAAATGGACCCCGCTCCTTTCCCCGGCTCTCCCTCGCCCACCGGTCCCCTCCCAATCCCTAGGGCCCTCCTTTTGCCCAATGTTGCGGCCATCCCGCTTTGCTCGCCATTGCAGCAACGAGCCGGGCTCACCTGCCATCAACAAACACTCCCCAAGTGAGATGCTGTCCCGAGACCTTAGTGTCCATGTTCTCTCTGCCCTTATTTCCCCATCTCCTGCCCTGAGACGCAAGATCGAGCCCATCTTCCTCTGTCCTGGCCAACTCCGCCACCATGACATTGAAGTGCGATTCGCCGCCTCCGGTATGCCCCGCATCAATTCCATGCACTCGGTGCCGCTCAAAGCAGTCACGAACCCTCCTGACCTCTTGTTCCTCGTGGTAGTACAGTATCCTCGCTAGCACAAACTTTTCCCCGCCGTCGTCAAGTCGCCGCGCCGCCGAGGCATCCCTCCGTCGAGCAGCACTTTCCCACCTCATCGTCAACCACTGTCGAAGCCTCTTTGTGGATTAGATACAAGCCGCCGAGGACTGCAGTGACCTGCTGAAGCTCGTGGGCATGCGAGCCCAGCCAAAAGACCTCACCGTCGCCCGGAACATCACCGTTCCACCCCGTCATCAACACGCTCCGCGCCGAGGTTCCTCAGTTCGCGATGAGCTCCCAAGCCAAGAACCTCAGTCGCTCGTTCTCCTTGAAGCCCTAGTCGTCGCTGAAGCTCCGCCACCGGCCACCGCTCATCGCCAACCCTCTTCCGGGTTCCCCAGCGAGTCGACATCCCTCAGGGCGAATCCGTGGTTCCACACGCTACGCGTCCATCGAAACCCTTCCTCTGGCAAGCCGCACCGCCGCGCGCCGGCAATTCTGGCCGAGATCCGGCCCCGATCTGGTGCGGCCAAGCCCGTGTGGTCAATCGTGTTGCCTGGATCTGGTTGGCCGAGCCTTTTTTGGATTCTTCTAATTTGTTTGTTACCAACAGAAAATGCTTGCAAATTATAAAATGCACGATAAATCACATACATCATAAAATTATGCCACCACTTTTGTTGTCTTCCACCTGTCAGATCTATCCATATAATTTGACAACCTAATGCAAATCATCTCCCTGTATCTGTACAAATCCATCCTTGTTATATTTTGTTTAAATCTTAATTCATTCCTTGAATGTCAATTAAACTTTATCTGTTGCATGCTTGTAAATCACATGCCAGCCTACTTACATAGCATTTTTCTACTGTCATTACTTGTTTGAGTATTTTCTTATGATTAAATATGTTTCTGTTGTATTGAATTGCTATAAATAATCCACATGTCAATAATTGAATAAACATGACTGTAAATTACTACTTCAACCTAGAGATACGTGGACCGTACCACTGCTAATGTTTTCCATCAGCTTTGAGGGAATCATCAATATTCATGATTTTCCTTTTTCTTCATTCCGTCCGGCTTGAGGCATTTTGCGTAGTGAGCTCAAAACATGTTGAAATTGTTCGGACATTGGGGAGCGTCCCAGGCGGGAGTGAACGAGTACTCTGTGCCTGGTAAAAGAAGAAAAGAGTTCGTGAAAACAAGGTTGAAGTAAAATGGAGTATGCCGAGTGCTGGTGCTGTCAGGCCCACAATGGCGCCTAGCAGATCCTTACAATCACAAAAGAAGAAGGCGGGTAAAATTTGAGGATTGTAAAAGTGTGGTCAGAGTTCAGAATTGTATCCACAAAACCAACTGAGAAAAAGAAGGTAATATTATTACAGACAGCTTAGAAGAAGATATGGGCGATAGTTAGCTTCAACAGTCTTGTGGGGTCGTGTATTGATTGGAGGAACTGTCTCCTAGAGGTTATTGTAGCTTTTGCTAATCTATAATATCTATATAAGGCAGACCCACTATCCATCTTAGTGATTCTAAAGCTCAATCCACATGAAGCCACGTCATTTAGAAATGTGAGACATTAAATCATCATGTATCATACACATCCGGTCGTCAATTATCATGCTCGCCACTCCTCCCGTACTCATGCTCACCACTCATCCCGTAGTGTACAACGCACAACCCTCTCTCCTCCCGAAAGTGCAATCAAGCTGCACGCTAAGTAATTGCCAATTTATCAACCGTTCTTTCTAGCATTGTCAATTTGTCATTATGATACAGCTCCATTGTCTTTTATTATTACTTTAATTCGGGAAGAATAAAGAGAGGCAGTAGCCCTTCACTGAATTCATTTGAACCCATTGCCGTCTCACCTCCTGTAACCGGCGACACAACGAAGAGAAAATGCACTGTTACTCAGGCTATATATATTCTCATCCTTCTATCTCTGCCTCCAATCTCACAACTGCCTTGCCCAGAACAAGGAGAAGCCCCAAGGTTACGGATTGAGCAGCTCCGGCCATACGGCCACACCGAACGGACTGCCATCTTGACCATTTATATTAATAATGTTTGAGTGATTCCACCAAACTCTTGCTTTTTTTTTCTTGGGGGGGGGGGGGGGGGGGGGGCCTAGTGGCCAACATAGAATTATTTACATTCTGCTCTGAATCAAACAGTGACTTGAAAATTCAACCTCAGAATGCATTTCACTGCGCAATACTATATTTATCCATCCATTATAAATTATACTTCTGCTATCTAAAACAATCTGAACCTACCAAAGTTATATACTAGTGACTATACTTGAAAAACTTAGCGTATTCTATTACTTGAGCCTCGTTAGAAAAATTCACAAATATAATCCTACTTACATTTCTAAGACAACAGAATTTTGCACGCGTTGATGTTTTCGAATGCCTCAATTGTTGCACATCAGTAGCTCGACAACCACACTTGGGAATTAGATATGAAGAGGGCATCAGCCCAACTCTCAGTAGGATAATGCTTCTTGCTGAAAAACCACATTCTACGACGATGAGAAAAAAAAAATCTAACGTACTACCATGCAACGATCCATCAGAAAACTCAAGCTTTATCCTAACCAAATCAAATTGAAGGAAATGAGGAACACACTTTTAGGGATGGAGACACAAAATGGGCCAGGTTGGAGCTCCTTTCGTTGACGGATTCATAAAATGAGCTAGGTTGGAGCTTCTTTCGGTTTTGTTTTTTTTTGGGGGGGGGGGGGGGGGTTATGCCCTTCATCCTCCAGCTGTTAGAGAAATGTACCAAGTTCTTTGGTTATCTTGACTTTACATATTTTTCATGTTGCCTAGATTTGAGATGGTTACAATTGATATAGTACTGGTCGGTGTCTATAACAGATCATGCAAGATTGTTGCGTTGCCTCTAAAGTGATCGTGCTGATTTCTAACTCAGACAACAAAAAGAGATTTTCAGCTCCTGTATGTCCGTTTCTGAGCATATCTTTTGATGGGTTATGCAATTACAAGAATGAAAAGCAATTGTTTGTTCGGAAGATGCATAATCAGTGTTTCTGCCAATCTGCACTCGCTGAAATATCCATCGGATGATGTTTGATCACTGTGACTTTGAAAGCTGCAATTCAGATTGATCAAGCTACTAGGTTGTAAGAAACGATCTGAAGTTTCTACAGTCTGAAATGGTTTTACATATATGCAACACGATGAGGGTCACTAGACAATTTAGAACACCATGACAGTCTCGAATGGTTATACATATATGCATTCCATTGTGATCAATCGTCACCAAGTTACTACACAATGTTGGTGTAGAACACCGTTCACCGGAGTATCATATAGTGCATGGGACATGCTTCCTGATATAATAAGTTGCATAGAAATATTTTCTTTAATAAACAATCACTTTCACCCAAACACCTTCTAAATTACCGCAGCAACGCGCGGAGAGTTCGCCAAGTAATGTATAAATTTTGTTATGCAACAAGTGACACTCATGCACTAGCTGTGTCTATTTCAAATGTTAGTACATTGACACACGTAAGGAAGCGTAGTAATGTCAAATGCATGCAATCAGTTATGCTGCCTTAAAGAAACATGCATGCAGTAGATGTGTGTATTTTAAAATGTTATCACCCAGAACTCTTCTGAAGCGATGGGTGGATGGCAACTGATCCCATATGTTGAAACAGATTATTATATACCTACTCTAATGTCATTGAAAATTAAAATGTATGTTAATGAGCTTTCATTAAAGAAAACACAACAAGGACAATAGTTACTTCAATAAAGTTTGGTGGGTCAAGCATTGTTCGGAGGAGCAGTCATCTCTATGTTATTGTACCTTGACGTAATAATGCATAGATTTTGTTAAGCAAGTGATAGTCACGTTCTTTGGTCGAAAGCATATTCCTTCAAATCATGCATGTATATTGGCATAGTTAATTTAAGGATCAGCTTGGTTTGTTCGGAAGTGGGGACATAACATGCGCCCTAAATGTATTATTTCGTTTAATGGTGACGTAACATGCGCCCAAATTTTAGTAGTCTTCAATAATCAGCCATGCACCACGCGTGCTCATTTTCAAGTGTCAACAGTTAGAAGTTAGAACACATATGATCTAACTCTTCTTGTTTTTTCCAATTTGCCCTCTCTTTGTATCAGGCTGAGAAGGTTGTGTTACAAGCACTACACCATGTCCTAGCTTTCCCTACACTCTCTACTGTTGGCAAAAGCCATCCATACCGACACAAAAATTCTATCTCTCCTATATTAACATTTGGCCCGAAAAAAAATCCATCATGTCTTCTCTCGACAACTAGAAATTACCATATTAATTGAAGAAAGAAAACCAAGAATGCATAGACATATAGATATAAGATATAAGGAAGAAAATCCACGGACCCATCACTTCCATTAAGATATAATAAGCTCAATATATCCATGAACATGTTTTAAAAGTTATCCACGGATGCCATATCTTGCAAATTTGGAAAGAATCATTCCTTTGACCAAGGTCACCGGTGGGACCAAGGGAATCAAATCCCAGCTCAACAGATATTCAACTCGAACAACCATGCGTTGCATTTAATCTTCCTTACAAAGGGGATATCAATCATTTCAAGAACATATGTTGTTAAATGGGAACTCTCAGAACCATGGAGGAACTATAGAAACTCAGGGAGTAAGTTTACATGCGGAGAGGATTTGTTTATAGTGTTATAAAACTAATTCCTATTGGACTAAGAAAGTAAGTCCCAGAAGAACCTATCCGACTCTTAGTCCAAAGTATGGGCAATTTACCAAAGGAGTTACTATCCTAGAAGGAAAGAGGACCTCTCCCCCGAATATAAATAGTGGAGCACCCCAAGCTTTGTAATCACAAGTTTATTCTGAATGATAAAGAGAAAACTCCACCCTACATTGCGTCTTGCCTCTTTTCTACTTTGTATGTTGTTCCCACCCGCCAATAGCATGTTGGAACACGTTATCCGCACGCTCTACCCGAGCTAGACGTCGAGAAGCCGCAGGAGCCGCCAGGAGCGAAGGTGTCGACGAGCCCCTGGAAGACGCTGCCTCGGGATTCGCGCTGACCTCGGGAATTGATCCACGTCGATTTCCATGCTCGACGACCTCGACGTCCGCGCCAACACGAAGTTGTTGATGGGATCAGGAGCGACTATGAAATCCTGAAGTATTGCAAAGTATACGCACTACATGGTTAAGTCCTTGGTTCTACCCAACGCAATAGTAACTTGTGGATGGTATACATGCAACGAAATTACAAGGTAAACATATTGATTTACTCGCAGTGTGTTAATCGTGATGGCTCGTTGCAGCCATTGATCCAAATCTCCTTGTATCTGGCCTCTGTTTTTCTAAACTGAGTTTATGGCATCCCTACATCTAGTTTTGTTAGAGGTCAAAGAATTGAAACGCATAGCATCGCACAGTACATGGGGCTAGTAGCCACCACCATTGTCGTCGACTCACCGACGATGATCACGCGTTCAAACATGGCAACTTGCAAGTCACCGACACACAAACATGTATCTGTTAGCAAGAGAAAAAGGGAGAGGAAAGCAAAACTGAACCCTAACCATAGCCGCCGACTCGAAGGTCATGGAGTGGTTCAGACTAGAGGACCTGTTGATCCTAAAACCTCCTAACCCTAACCCTCGCTTGCCGGCGACAAACCGGATCTCGCCGCCGACCACCGAGTCACCTATGACACATGAGCCCGAGCCGCATCTTGGTATGGGCCACACGCCACGCTGCATGCAGCCGCGCACCGAGCTGCACGCCAACCCGGCTCGGTCCTTCCGCCACGCGGGCCTGTCGACCCCGCCGCCAAGCCCTTTGCGTCGCTGCACGTCGGCACCGAAGCACCCCGAGCCTAGCACCAGCTTGCCAGACCAAAATCTGGGGCCGAGGTCACCAAATCTGACCTCAGGCCGCTGGATCTGGAGAAGTGGGACCACTCCGCCGCATGAGGGGCCCCGGTCTTCATCTTCCTCGCGCCTTGATGACGGTGAGGAGCACCCTCATCCGCTGTTGCAGCCACCCATCGCCGCACTGCGCCGCCCGAACGCGGCGTGCCACCATCCTTCCTCCGTGCCCCACAAATCGGGGCGGAGCACTTCCATCACCTCGTTGATGAGCCCCGCACGAGCTTGCCCAGAGGGCCCCCGCCTTCCTCCAACGCGCGCCATGGCGCTGCACCGCCACCACCACGAGATCCTAGACGAGCTCACCCACCAATGCTGCCGTGTGAGGGAGATGAGAGGAGGAGTGACCTGGCTGGTGGGCTCGGTGGGCCGTGTTCGTCCCACTAGGCCGGCCTGTTTCTGAATAAACAGAAAAGAAAAGAAAAAATGCGAGGAAATTTGGAAATTTTTCACAAAACCCCCTGAAAAAGATAGAAATTGTGGTTTGGTTCTGAATTTTTGTAGAAAAGACCTCAAAGTTTTCCAGATTAGAACCTGCAGTCCTAAGTTTTTGCAAATAGGTCCAAATTATTCAGAATTTACGATTTGACCTAGCATTTTTGCATTTTTGAAGTGTGTTGGGGGGCGGGGGACATCACCAAATCTGGAACAATCATGATCATCACACCCAGATTCGAACGACATAACTAAGGAATGCCAGCATAAAAAATCTCGGGACTAGTGGGGCCCCTGTCACTTCGACTGACGCCTGGTGGCCCCCACCTTGCCCCTCCTGTCTCCTGCTACCTGAGTTTGTTCCCCACGGTCCATTTTTACCTGCATCGCAGTCAAGATATTTTTGAAGATCGCAAAATCAATTAAAACTTGACCAAATAAAACATGGGAAAATTTATATTTATCCTTTCCATAAACCCATGTTCTTCCCTCTTTTGCATAGTCCTGCACACTTGTTATTTCTCGCTTGATCACCAAAATACTTGTGAACACCTGATTATTAGGGACCCATGCTCTCCGAAGTAATTGGCAAGTGTGATGTGATTCGATGATATGATCCTTTTGCTAAACTTGCAAATCTAAAAATATCATGGTTGCATGCTCCTCTCTTGATAACACAATTTCCTACCAAAGCCATATGATACACCTACCATATAAAAACCTTACACATATGCTACTTGTTGTTACATTGAGCTTTATTAAAATTGTGTGACCCTAGAAGAGAAGCCTGTCATACTCTCTTGATCAAGATCATGTACACTCCACCTCGCATGCTTCAACTTCTACATTGGAAGTTAAGCAACATCTCATCTGCCATCCATAAAATAAAAACTCACGTCGGCACCGAAGCACCCCGAGCCTAGCACCAGCTTGCCAGACCAAAATCTGGGGCCGAGGTCACCAAATCTGACCTCAGGCCGCTGGATCTGGAGAAGTGGGACCACTCCGCCGCATGAGGGGCCCCGGTCTTCATCTTCCTCGCGCCTTGATGACGGTGAGGAGCACCCTCATCCGCTGTTGCAGCCACCCATCGCCGCACTGCGCCGCCCGAACGCGGCGTGCCACCATCCTTCCTCCGTGCCCCACAAATCGGGGCGGAGCACTTCCATCACCTCGTTGATGAGCCCCGCACGAGCTTGCCCAGAGGGCCCCCGCCTTCCTCCAACGCGCGCCATGGCGCTGCACCGCCACCACCACGAGATCCTAGACGAGCTCACCCACCAATGCTGCCGTGTGAGGGAGATGAGAGGAGGAGTGACCTGGCTGGTGGGCTCGGTGGGCCGTGTTCGTCCCACTAGGCCGGCCTGTTTCTGAATAAACAGAAAAGAAAAGAAAAAATGCGAGGAAATTTGGAAATTTTTCACAAAACCCCCTGAAAAAGATAGAAATTGTGGTTTGGTTCTGAATTTTTGTAGAAAAGACCTCAAAGTTTTCCAGATTAGAACCTGCAGTCCTAAGTTTTTGCAAATAGGTCCAAATTATTCAGAATTTACGATTTGACCTAGCATTTTTGCATTTTTGAAGTGTGTTGGGGGGCGGGGGACATCACCAAATCTGGAACAATCATGATCATCACACCCAGATTCGAACGACATAACTAAGGAATGCCAGCATAAAAAATCTCGGGACTAGTGGGGCCCCTGTCACTTCGACTGACGCCTGGTGGCCCCCACCTTGCCCCTCCTGTCTCCTGCTACCTGAGTTTGTTCCCCACGGTCCATTTTTACCTGCATCGCAGTCAAGATATTTTTGAAGATCGCAAAATCAATTAAAACTTGACCAAATAAAACATGGGAAAATTTATATTTATCCTTTCCATAAACCCATGTTCTTCCCTCTTTTGCATAGTCCTGCACACTTGTTATTTCTCGCTTGATCACCAAAATACTTGTGAACACCTGATTATTAGGGACCCATGCTCTCCGAAGTAATTGGCAAGTGTGATGTGATTCGATGATATGATCCTTTTGCTAAACTTGCAAATCTAAAAATATCATGGTTGCATGCTCCTCTCTTGATAACACAATTTCCTACCAAAGCCATATGATACACCTACCATATAAAAACCTTACACATATGCTACTTGTTGTTACATTGAGCTTTATTAAAATTGTGTGACCCTAGAAGAGAAGCCTGTCATACTCTCTTGATCAAGATCATGTACACTCCACCTCGCATGCTTCAACTTCTACATTGGAAGTTAAGCAACATCTCATCTGCCATCCATAAAATAAAAACTCCAAAAAATCTTTGTTCCCTCTCTTTCAAAAATTATCATTTGGAGACATGGCTACATAAAAGATAAAAATAAACTCTGCTCATACAAAAAGAGCAATGATGAAAAGAAAAGAAAGAAAGAAAGTAGCCATGTCATCCTTAGTTTACATAAAAAGAAAGAGAGAAGGAACACAAAAAGGAGTGCCCCCTTTTTCCACCTCCTGTCACACATGCAAATCTTGATCTCCGTTGTATGACTAGCTTCCTCTGTGGATACACTCTTTTAGTTCAGCAATATAGGTGGCGTAAGTATGCCTCTTTTCATTCCTGCCTTGAGCTCCACATACAAGCCTTAGAAGTAGGACAAAAAGAGGAAATTCCTTGGTAAGGATAATACAATTTATTGAGCGACTCGAGAGAATCATTTGAGGAGCGCCAGCCATGCTCGTTTTTTTTATCCTTCAAAACATACGTTCAAAATCCCAAAGGTACCTAACAAGGAAAAGGCAAGGAGACTTGAGACGAACATTCCACTTCTCAATCACCCAAGGAGAACATGCTAGACACCACCAAGTTCACAGGTAAAGAGGTGTGGCTTGCCATAACTTGTGTGCATGATCTTATCTTTGAGGTAAACCTATTTCCATGCTTAGGCTTAGACTTTACTTGAGGACAAGCAAAGATCCAATTGTCGGGATTTGTTGATGGTCCTTATTACATAATTTGACCATCAAATTATCTGCATTCCTTAATCACACATCCACCACCAAGAGTAGACATAGGACTTTGTGAGTGCAGGTGCAATTCATATGAAAACAGGGAAAAGGATGTACCAAACACGGACTTTACAAATCATCGATTTTCCCAAAAATAAAGAATTATCCTAGAAGCCCAAAAACCAAATAAACATGCTCCAATTCCACAATATGCAACTGGAACAGGAGAGAAGGCGGCCTAGGAGACGTGCCAAATGAAGGGCAGGTCGAGTGGGGCCCAGGCCACGTCGACCGACGCCCCCTCGCCCGTTGGCTAGTGTAGCAGGGTGGCCCCCCTTCCTATGGTGGTTCACAACTGATGTCCTGAGGCCGGTTCCACCTGCAATCAATGCCACCGACCTACCGAACCGCCTAAAAGTTGCCGACCTTTTGAGGTTATAAATAAAGGTAACCCTCCTTGCAAGACACACAAGAAACACATCAAGAGAGCCTTATTCCTGTTTCTAAAGGCCAAGGGCCTCTTGTATCTTAGTAGAATAGTGGAGAGGGCAAGGCATTGGAGCGGGGTAGTGTTGGCGTCTCTTACGGTCACGCAGAAAATGCGCGACCGCGGGAGACGTCGGGGGTTATGGTTTTGGTCACTTGCACTATTTAACCAAATAATCCACATCCAGTAATAAGTACTAGATATGTATTATAAGGTATATCATGAATATCCGCAAGCGGACGGATAAACCGTTGTAGCATTTCACCCGAGAGTATTCCAAGGGTATCGTCATTTATATTTTCCCAAAGGAATACATGGTTGACAAGAGTACTCATGCTCTTGGTGTTACAAATGATAGATGATATAACCACATTCCAATGCAGGGGTGAGATTCAATAGTTTGAGGATAGTGTGACACACACAAAGGTATTCC
>LAPY01001674.1:78589-89183 GCA_000970635.1 Eragrostis tef
GTTGCCTACCAACGATGCCACCGTACATGCTACCTCGGTTTACTAGCTCCCATAGCACTAGTATGTACTCGGTACTGTTCAATGCTTGATCAATGAGCCAACATCGAATCGGTCCTTAATCGACAGAGACGGGGCTACCACCGTGAAGGCCCAGCCTTCTCCAACCATCCTATCAACATTCCCGTCTGGTCTGCAACAATCCTAAAATTCTGCTAGTACAATCCAGGGTGACTCCTAACTCACGAGTGGGACCTACCACTCGACTTCTACCGTCCGCTAGCTACTAAGCATAGCAAGTTCTAACGTATCCTAGACCACATCTACAAAATAAAACACAAGGTAGGATAGGAAAGGGAATTCTAATGCAATTCTATGGTTTCACAGCAACTCCTAATAAACCTAATGCACAAACAATTACTAGCCCCAATCTAGTGAGAAAAATAAAAATCTAACAGGTAGGCATGCACCGGAGCTTGCCTGGCTCGGGAGCTATACTAGCTGGGTCAGCTACATGGTCAGTCTGCTGCTCCTCCTCCTGTGCCGACTCCTCCGAGAGCTTGGAAGTACGTCCAGTGGCTCCGGAATCGTCTCTGTCACTACACGATATGACAAGGAATAAATGCAAGTTAGATGCAGCAATAATATGATGCAAAAATGATTTAATTATATAACGGGCAGTCGTTTACACGGTATTAAGAAAGGGATTTACCAAGGATTTAAATGGATTAAGTTTATTAATTTTCTTTTGTCTGAAGTATTTCCTTCATTGAAACAGATACTTGAAATCTTATATTCAGTCGGCATTTTTCTAAGGATCAACACCACTGAAAGTAATTTACTGTGAAGTTTGACGATTTATGGCATTCTGGATTATTCATAATGATTTAAAGATTGCAGCACACAATTTAAATCATAAGTAAATAATTACACATCGTATGACAGTATAAAAATGTTTTGCAAGTGTGTTAACAGTGTCTTAACATTCATGCAAGATTTCAGGATTTAATGAGAAACAAAGAATTAATTATAATTTAAACAAGATCTGGACTAAAGCATTTTTTACAGAAACTAGAGAACAAGTTTTTGTATGATTTGGCATATTTGCTGGATAGATCTGAGCCTGACGAAGACAACAAAATTGGTTTTGCATTTCTCTGAGGTGTATGCAATTTATTAAGCATTTTACAGGTTTCAGGCAATTTCTAGAGAATTTAACAATTTCGGAAAAGATTGAAAATAGGCACGACCAATCAGATCTGAGCCACAAAGGTGACTACAGAGCCTTGGCCCCACCGGATCTGGGCTAGCCACAACGGATCTGGCCACTCCTCACGCGTGGAAACACACGGAGGGCCACGGAGTTGGCCACATGCGATCCCGCGTGGCCACATGAGATCCAGACTATGCGGCCAAGTGTATGCTGGCCGGAGCAGTCGCCGCAAAGCGGCGGTGCGCTCGCCGGAGCGAGTTCAGGCGACGCTATCGACCAACGGAGGGCACTACCTGGGGCTACGCGAGGTGGGACCTCACCTCGACGACCCGAATCGGGAGAGGACGGCTAGGAGGGTCTTGGCGGCGAGAGGCGACGGGTGGTGGAGGTCCGGCGTGGGCACAAGGTCGACGAGTGGCCGGGAAGGGACTAGATCTGCTTGAGCAGCTTCACGGCGACGCAGAAAAACTCGGCGTGGACACCATCGACGAAGACGAGACCGGGAATGTGAGGTTCACCGGAGGGGCATCGCGGCAGGGCGTGTTTTGCCGGCGGCATGAAAGAACAAAAATCCGGTGGCTTGAGCTGCGGCGACGAAGAATTGTGAGGCTACGGGTCCAAGAAAGAATCTGGTGCAGCATAGGACGCGAGGAATCGGAGTAGTACTCACCGGAGAGGGAGGATTTGACGGAGAGGACAAGGCGGTGCGGTGGTCGGACGTGAGGAAGACAGCGCGGTTCGCGCGCTTCAACCCGAGGAAGGATCAATGGCGGCCATGTCAAGCTCTAGGGCGTCCCGCCGCAGTCCCTTGCACCACAGCTCGGTCGAGAGGGACTCCGACGCAGCGGCGAGCTCGATAGGCAGCTCGGTAATGGCAGCTCTGGCGTAGCTGAGCAAGGGTTTGGTTGGCGGGAGTGAGGGAAATGGGCGAGAGAGAGCTGGGAGAGGAGCGCGAGGCTTTAACGGCGGCGTCCCGACCAGGGCGTGGCCAACCGCCGGCGATGCCCAATTGACGGGCGAGGAGGGAGGGGGCAGGCAGGCCCAAAGAGGATGACAGGTGGGCCTGGTGATGCCCAATCAAAGGTCACTAGAAATTCTGAGATGGTAGACCTCAGAAACAGGTCCAACTTTGCTTTTGGGTCGATGCAGTTTGGAGCTCCAAATGTTGAATTAAAAATCGACGAACATCAGGATTTGCATGACCTTTGCTGAATTTTTAGAGGTACTTCTAGAATTTGAAAAATTCTGGATAATTCTCCAAATTCTCATCTCTGATGGGATATCCAGAGAAATTTTTGTTGGCTCTAGTTGTTACAGAAAGTTTCGAGTTCCTTCAAAATCTTTGGTTTAACACTTGTTTGAATTAACGATTTCAAAATTTTGAATTTGATTTGATTTTTGGTTATTTTTAGTTTGGATGCTTGCAGAGATTGCTGCAGTGACACGGGGTGTCACATCTCTCAAGCTTGATGTGGAGGGTTCTTAGTGTCGGCGCATCAAAGAACAACTTCTCTATAGGATGCCCGATGAGAATATCAAAGTCATAGACTTCAAAGACATGGAAATCTAGGATGGCCTCGAGATTGTTAAGACTAATGGTCACATTTCACAAAACCCCATATCCTTCTAGAAGATGTCCAGATGGGCTCTTGAAGGATTTGGTTGTTGGCGACAAAGGTTCGTCGCCAAGGATGTCAAATGCAAAGGAGTTAGCAATTAGGTTCGCACCAACAGTGAGGTTGTAGTGGACATCAACAGTAACTCCCCTTATGTTGCATTGAATGATTGAAGAAGGCTGACTAATCTGAATTACTTTGGGAGAAAGCTCACCCTCCCTCAACCACTCATCACTCATGATGGTGGTCAATTCCCAAACAGTTTCTCTAAGGAAGTCGCCTTCAAGCAGATCGGGAGGAGACTTAGGAGTTGGTGGTTTCTTTTGATAGGGATAGTTCGAGGTGTTTCTATAATCTTCAAAGACATGATCCTCGAATTGAATTGGGAACTCAGGAGGTTGAATTTCTTTTTCCTCCATCATTGTTCCCAATTGACGGGCGAGGAGGGAGGGGGCAGGCAGGCCCAAAGAGGATGACAGGTGGGCCTGGTGATGCCCAATCAAAGGTCACTAGAAATTCTGAGATGGTAGACCTCAGAAACAGGTCCAACTTTGCTTTTGGGTCGATGCAGTTTGGAGCTCCAAATGTTGAATTAAAAATCGACGAACATCAGGATTTGCATGACCTTTGCTGAATTTTTAGAGGTACTTCTAGAATTTGAAAAATTCTGGATAATTCTCCAAATTCTCATCTCTGATGGGATATCCAGAGAAATTTTTGTTGGCTCTAGTTGTTACAGAAAGTTTCGAGTTCCTTCAAAATCTTTGGTTTAACACTTGTTTGAATTAACGATTTCAAAATTTTGAATTTGATTTGATTTTTGGTTATTTTTAGTTTGGATGCTTGCAGAGATTGCTGCAGTGACACGGGGTGTCACATCTCTCAAGCTTGATGTGGAGGGTTCTTAGTGTCGGCGCATCAAAGAACAACTTCTCTATAGGATGCCCGATGAGAATATCAAAGTCATAGACTTCAAAGACATGGAAATCTAGGATGGCCTCGAGATTGTTAAGACTAATGGTCACATTTCACAAAACCCCATATCCTTCTAGAAGATGTCCAGATGGGCTCTTGAAGGATTTGGTTGTTGGCGACAAAGGTTCGTCGCCAAGGATGTCAAATGCAAAGGAGTTAGCAATTAGGTTCGCACCAACAGTGAGGTTGTAGTGGACATCAACAGTAACTCCCCTTATGTTGCATTGAATGATTGAAGAAGGCTGACTAATCTGAATTACTTTGGGAGAAAGCTCACCCTCCCTCAACCACTCATCACTCATGATGGTGGTCAATTCCCAAACAGTTTCTCTAAGGAAGTCGCCTTCAAGCAGATCGGGAGGAGACTTAGGAGTTGGTGGTTTCTTTTGATAGGGATAGTTCGAGGTGTTTCTATAATCTTCAAAGACATGATCCTCGAATTGAATTGGGAACTCAGGAGGTTGAATTTCTTTTTCCTCCATCATTGTTCTTGGTACAGAAGAGGTCTCAACAAGCAAATCATGGGATATGGAAAATGAAGGGATGGATTCGGATGTTGAGGGTTCCTCGATGCTTGATACGGCTTGCTCTTGGAAGGGTTCACTATGATCATTGACGAAGGAAGTATTTTCTATGATTCGATCTAAGGTCTCTCTTCCTTCTGTCAGGGTTTTTCGAGCAAAAGACCCTCCAGCAGTGATGTCAAGGTATAGGGTGGATTCCTTGTAAGGACCCATATAGAAATGTTGCAATAGCATGGGGTCCGGAATAGACAAGTTTGGGCCGGAAAGAGTTAGCAAAGAAAACCAAGCCCATGCTGCACCTATGGACTCCTTCTTATTCTGATGAAAGCAAAAAAATTCCATACGGAGAGCAACGATTTGATATAAGGGAAAGAAGGCTAAGAAGAATTTATATCAAAGTTCTTCCCAATCACCGTTCGCATTCGTGCTTCTGACGGCGTAATTATACCGTTGTCTCGCCTTCCCGAGAAGGGAGAAAGGAAACAACTTCCATTTCAACATTCCTCGTGACATGCCTTGGATCATGAGGCATGAACACAATTTTTTGAACTCTAATAGATGGTGATATCAATTTTTGTTGTCAAGACCAGAGAAGGGTTTTCCCTGAACCATGGTTATAAAGGCGAGGTCAAGATAATAGCCGGATGTGGAAATGGGTTTGGAGGATGGTGGTGGCTCTAACAAGTCTCCCCTTGAAGCAGAGAATGATTGGATTGTGGGTTGTGGCTCCATGATGGGTGTGTTTTTTGGAAAAAAATTTCAAGTGTATGTGTAACGATGGGAAAGGATACCAATGATGGATGGTGGAAGATTGATGATGAACAAAGGATAAGCAATAACAGTAGAAGGACAAATAAAAGGATACAATATAAGGATCAATTAGGTTTGAAGACAAAACAACTACCGTTCCCTGGCAACGGCATCATAAATTCTTGTTGGTATTTCTTAACGTCACAGATAAATTCGCAAGTGTACGGAGAATACCGTTATAGCACTTCACCCGTGAGTATTCAAGGGTATCGTAGTTTCTATTTTTCCCAAAGGAACGGAGTGGAAATATCTTCTAGTCTAGCTCGTCCAAGGACACGAAGAAGGATGGTAGGTATGGGTAGAGAGGATTCCTATGGATGAGGCTCTTTCTGGAACATAGAGAGGATTAAGCACAACATGGCTCTCACCACCTATCGGCAACCCTCTACTAGGACACATGGCACTAGGGCTATTAAGTCCATATGCCAATCCTAAGGTCACGTGACAACAAGGCAATCAAATCCTCACTACCATACCTATTCTTGTTTACAGGAGCAAAAGATAAATCTTGCCTCTAATTGTTTACTTTGGGCGCCGGCTTAGACCTAGTCTGCCAAGTCACTCCGGCGAAGGGACCTACTACGTACCCAAATGTGGAGGATTACAAAGGACGGATTGGGCTATCACCACCTACCGCCTACCTCTATAAACCGTGGAGTATGCAGCAAACAAAGGTAACCCTCTAACCTAGACACCAAGTCTAAGTTACAGATTACTACCTTAACCAAGGGCAAAGGTACTCTATAAGAATAGAGCAATGACCCTATAAGCAAGTAAAGAAAGAACTTAACCTAGGTAAGAAGCACAAAATCCAATAGGAGATTGAGAATACTTACTTGTTATTGAGATGAATGATGAATGTACGATGAACGACGAACGAATGACGAATGAACCAAGAACGAACGATGAACAATGCACTATAACTAGGTATTCTCCAAGGATACAAGATTTGGGATAGGTCCTCATAAAGAGAGGACGAACCTTCCCTTCTATCCTTCTCTCTCCCTATTCTACTAGTCTACAAGAGGCTCTAGGCCCTTGGGGATGGAATCGGGCTCTCCTTCTTGTGTGTCCTTGAGGAGAGGGGGTACCCCTCAATATATAATCCTTTGAGGTGGCGGAATGAGATGGTTCTGCGCATTTAATGCATTGATTGCAGGCAGAACTGACATCAGGAAGGCAAGGACAACCAGCAGGCCAAAGATGGGCCAAAAAGGCCACCATAAGGCGTCGGGCGATGCCCCTCGTCGGTCGATCCTTCTAGGCCTTTTCTGGCATGTTCTCCACATGATTTTGCATCCAAATGGGCCTGCACTTGGGTACCTAGGTGTGGCATTTGTTGATGTAGTTTGGCACTATTTGGGGGCCCAAAATAAGTCCTCGGAAATGGCCCTGATTTGTTGGGGTGTAGAACCTGCCCTCTTGGGTTACGTTTCTTCTTCATTTAGGCATTAAATCACATGTATGCATGATTTCACCAAAGCTTGTGAAAATAGTGAGTTTATAAGTCCTATCATTATGCTTGGTGATTATCCTTTATGTGTTTCATCCAGGAATTGACGGTCATATTTGGTATTTATGGACCGTCATATTCCACTCTCAATAAAAGTCAAGAGGTGTTTCTAAGTAAATAAAGGACAAAGAATAGGTTTGCTACTCCTAATACACAACGGCATGTAACACACTAAGGTTCTACCTATAGTCACAAGCTTACACAACTTAAGACTACACAGCTAGATAGGGTATCATCGGGATATTCGGTATACGCAAGGGTTTGCCATGCGACGCCGACCTTTTACTATGTTATCCTATGTCGTGCCCAAATGTGGAGGATTACGCAGGACGGACAGGACTGTCACCACATGTCGCCTACCTCTACAAGACGTGGGAACACGCTACACCCAAGGGTGGATAGATAACACCAGCACTATGCTAGCGTCACTAACAACAGTTTGAGATCCCTCGAGGCACCTCGCAAGACGACAAATCTAAAACACCTTTACATGACATTGGACCCGACACCCACCCCTAAACATGTAGTTAAACGAGTATAAATTGGACAAGGATCGAATCTAGCACTAAGTCATGCTTACACGTTCATTGCTCGAGAACGAGCGTTGAGCGGGGCTTAATCTAGAACAATCATCATTAATCGATGATCAAGCGCGAACAATGAACGTCCTTGAACGGTCATCGATGAACGATGAACGAACGTTGAACAATCATGAACGAACGATGAACGCTCATGCAAGCTCACAACCAGAGAATGAATGAGTGACATAAGCACATAACAATTACATAAACAAAGGTATTTCATTAAATAGAACAAGTCTTACAAAGAGAAGGATACAAGAGCTATACCCAACTCTCCAAGGGATTTCGGAGAAATAGGTCGGCCCACAACTAAGCCTATCTCTATCTAGAAGACCTCTAGCTCTAGTGTGAGTCGGAGGGAATGAGCCTCAAATGGTGTGTGTGTTGAGATTAGGGGGGGTAAACCTCCTTATATAGGCTTGAAAGGCGGTTCCTAGAGGCGGTTCCCAATGTTGGTGGCACTAAATGCAGGGAGAACCATTTTCAGGAGGTCGGTTTGCAACCGCCTGTGGAAGTCGTCCGCGAGGGGCCCACCTGGAGGCGTCGACCGACGTGGCCCTGGCCCCGCTAGGGCTGGGCCCCCTCTAGGCCTCTAGGCCTCTAGGCTCTGTTCCAGGTGCTTTGGCCTTTGATTCCAGGATTTGAGTGGAATTTGGTCTTTTGTCTTGGATTTGCATTCTCGCGGTGATCGTCAATTTCTGACAGTTTCATATCGTCGCTTTGGGGCATGAGTACACCTGGAAATTCTCTGTTTTCCACTTGCACACTAGAAACTAGAGGTACATGTGGAAATAGGTTATTATTAAATAAAATGCTTGTAAGGAATGTTAGTTCTTTCTTATTTATTGAGCTATGTGACGGTCGAAATCGTGCAATAACGACCGTCAACAGTGTACGGCTTTGTAGGACTTTGTCACCGTTGTCTTGATCAATGTGTTGTCGAAGAAGATGCCCTGCTCTATTGTGGCCGCCATGGTCGCCGCCGCAAGGTCGAGGGTCGTCGTCCTTGCCATGGTCGCCGCGTGTCATCTCAAGAATGGCGGCACATGGAAGCAAAGGCGGGAAAGAAGGATGGATCGAGTGGGCCGCCAACGTCCGTCGTCGCGCGCCATTTATATGCAGCGAGGGGGGGGGGATACCATCAGTCGCATCACGAATCGACTCATCACAACGGAATCGATTCAGGTGTCGCGAGATGGAATTGAGGCGTCGCAGTGGAAACAGTGGATCCATGCGTCATTGCCATTATTTCTTCCGACATCGCGCGAAACATTGCGTCGCGCAAGCAACGAATCGGTTCTGCGGCGACGAGTTGATTCACGATTCAACTCATGGCATTAGCTCTCCGGCTCCGGCTGCGGCAACCGCCGTCCCCTGTGCGGTCTACGTGCACCTCTGGGCTACAGATAAATTACGACGGGTTATAGACGGGGAAATGCTGCTACGGTAGCACCATCTAAAACATTTTCTCAAACGGGTGACTCAAAAACCCATCTGAAACACGGAACACATCTCAAATACCGAAATCAACAGTTACATTATCCCTGTTGGAGAAAAGTAACTCAGACGGGGTCAAGATAAGTTTCCACTGGACTTTAAGTCCACGGTGACAAAATGACTCAGAGAGGGCTTCTCTAGCCCCGTCTGAAATAGGTCAGTTCTAGACCGGGTAAGAACCCCGTCTGAGATATTGCGTCTTTGATATTCAATTCTGTAGTAGTGTTAGGTGTTACGGTGTTACTAACTTACGTAGCTTCTTCTACAATGCTAAAAAAATACCAACAAAAATAGGCAAAATTGTCTGAGACGTACTGAGAAATGGTAGCTTCGTCCGCAGCACACTAACAAAGTCAAATTTGTCTCCAACATACTACGATTTTGAAAACTCTTGTGTGTGACACACTATGACCATTTAACAATTGTTTTTAACTTTTTTATCTCAATTCATAAGATACATTAGAATTAGAAACTTAGCACCAATGCGCATTGTTGCATTTTCTATCATTAAAAAATGGAGTCATATTTTTTCTATTATTTGCATGATTTTATGGACAAATTAAATATTCAAAAAATGAGCACGTGATGCAAATAATAAAAAAATCTTGATTTATTTTTTAATGATAGATAATGCAACAATATACTATGGTGCCAAGTTTCAAATTCTAATGCCTGCTACAACACCTGATACGTTCTCTACAATAGGCATGGCACTTGCGGAGAAAGCTAAAAATTATGCCTTTTGGTTTCTTCTGCATTTGCATGGATAAGCTACATCATGACGTAATCAAATAGACAAGATCGAAGACGATGAAGACAGTTGTAATCCCAAAACAAGTGTTCCCCGTGAGAACATTTTCAAATAAACACTCTTGGTGCTCATTGATTGTTCAAGAAGTGTTATTATAACGATCTGTATCTTCTATGTATGCTATTTGCTCATCCAATCAACAAAACTTATACGAGCAGTATCTTCTTAACAAAACTTGTACAATATTATATTGAGCTAGGTGATACTCCAAATAATGCTTGATTCTACATGATTGTATCCTAGCCAATTAATGGTCCTTGCTATTTTTTAAATGAAGGCTAATTATAATTCGTTCTAGTTTTGACTATATTAGGATAAGGTACATCATGACATATTGTAAGTGAAAAGATCACAGCTGATGAGGACAGTTGTAGTCCCAACACAAAATTTCTCAATGATGACATTTTGAATGGAATACGCATGGTGCATGGAATATTATTCAAGACTTAGTAGAAGATAAATCCATGAAACAGAATAGCTAATGGCCTGGTTTGTGGTTTGCACTATTTTTTTTTAGGGCAAGTGGTTTGCACTAGTTGGGATTGAAGCCCTCAACAGAAAGAGAGAGTTCGAGGAAGTGGAATAATGTTATTGCATCACTATTGTATTCAAAAAACCATGTGTTCTTACAGTGACTCAGGGCCGTCTCTAAGATTTTGACACACCGGTGCGAAGTATGAATCGGGGCCCAAAAAATTGAAAATTCACATAGCCTAAGTACATTGGTCAACTATATGACTTAAATACATGCTATATTTTTAAAGAATTGCAGGCTACTGTCTTAGGCTCTCAGCAATAACACATTGGTAGCATTAGCTAGCAAGATTTTTTTAAAAAAATAGAACATGGAGATTTCCCGTCGATGCTGGATTTAAGAAAAAAAATGAACATGGCTACTCGCTTGGTTGCCTTGCTAATTGACGGATTGCTTCAGGGCTTCACGCGAGCCGTGAGGTGGGCTAGCTCAGACCACACGCTGCTGCTCTGCTGTTGGGACAAGCGCTGCTGCTCCGATTTGGGGATAGATGGAACATGGAAAAAGAACAGCGGCCTGGCT
>LAPY01001674.1:90340-110873 GCA_000970635.1 Eragrostis tef
CGTGAGGTGGGCTAGCTCAGACCACACGCTGCTGCTCTGCTGTTGGGACAAGCGCTGCTGCTCCGATTTGGGGATAGATGGAACATGGAAAAAGAACAGCGGCCTGGCTAGTCTTCGGGCGGTAGCCGAATAAAATATTCCATCACCGCGTCGTGCGAGCTACGAACGAACCAGCTGCTGCGTCGTGCCAAACGCTACCAGGCTGCTCTCCTTTCTTCAGTTTTGGGCTGTGCTGGGCTTTCTCTTATGAGGCCTACATCTGTGTGAATTCCAGATTGGGGGCCTCAAATTTTTGGAGACCCTGGGCCGTCGCTCATCCTGTCCCTGCTAAGCAACGGACACACTTTGCTATCTACGGGAGAGTTAAGGAGCCAGTTTACATATTCAACTATTAGCTTTGATTGTGTTACTTTTCTGATCCAGCTGTCTTGTGGCCTTCGCCACACCAGATGTGGCTTCGCTGTCCCTGGATCATAAAAGAACAAAAAAAGCGGTACATTGCATGGGTTTGCATTACAATGCTCCCTGCCATCCATATATTTTTTTTGGAATATCCTTACAACGAAAATGTAGAGTTATTTTTTTTTGTACGATTACACAGTGTATGTGTACGTGTGCGTATATATAGCTACACATGATCCAGTATATATATAGCTACACATGGTCCAGCATGTGCGGCATCAGCATATCCGACTTGTAGTTGGATAAGTTGAAGCTTTGTCCACCACGATCAGCCGTTCAATAACAAAGTGTGTGGCCGGATTGTCGATATATCACTAGGTAAATGAAGATCACCGTGGTGTCGTCAAAGACCGTGAAGCCAGCCTACGGCCACGTCGGTCTGGCTCGCCGGGGTGGCACCAACGGTGAGACGGTGCCTCTCACGGTGCTGGACAAGGCGAACTTCGACGCGTACATCTCCATCATCTACGCATTCCGCCCTCCGATGCCGCCCAACTCGGCACTCGAGGCGGGGCTTGCCCAAGTACTGGCCGTGTACCCGGAGTGGGCGGGGCGGCTCGGGGTGGACGCCGACGGCAACCGCGCCATCCGCCTCAACGACGAAGGCGCGCGGTTCGTCGAGGCGAGGGCCGATGATGCCACACTCGACAGCGTCCTGCCGCTGAAGCCCACAGCGGGGGTTTGGAGCCTGCACCCGAGCGGCGACGGCGCCGAGGAGCTGATGCTCATCCAGGTGACGCGTTTCACCTGCGGGTCTGTCGTCGTGGGATTCACCACGCACCACGTTGTCGCGGACGGCCACGCCACCAGCAACTTCTTCGTCGCTTGGAGCCAGGCCACACGCGGTGCCGCCATCAACCCGGCCCCCGTGCACGACCGAAGGTCCTTGTTCAAGCCACGTGATCCGCCGCAAGTGCAGTTCGAGCACCGTGGCGCCGAGTTCAAGGCGTCGCAGCGCGTCCTAGCAGGAGGAGGCCGTGACGACGATGACGAGGAGGTGGTGATGCACAAGGTCCACTTCACTCGGGAGAAGGTCCTCAAGCTCAAGTCTCTGGCATCACCGCCAGGCGGCGGGCAACGGCCGTGCAGCACCACGCGGTGCGTGGTCGCGCACCTGTGGCGGTGCATGACGGTGGCGCGCGGTCTGCGTGGGTCGGTGGCCACCACAGCACGCATCGCCGTGGACGGGCGGGCGCGGATGACCCCGCCCGTGCCCAACGGCTACACCGGCAACGTCGTGCTGTGGGCACGGCCTGCCGCAACAGCGCAGGAGCTGGTTATGAATCCCCTGCACCACGCGGTGGAGCTCATCGACCGTGAGCTGGCCCGGCTCGACGACGGCTACTTCAGGTCGTTCATTGACTTCGCCAGCTCCGGGGCTGTGGAGAGGGAACGGCTGGTGCCCACGGCGGACGTGGAAGAGACGGTGCTAAGCCCCAACATCGAGGTGGACAGCTGGCTGGGGATCCCGTTCTGTGACGTCGATTTCGGAGGGGGGCGGCCGTTGTTTTTCATGCCTAGTTACCTAATGGATGAAGGTGTTCTCATTCTCGCGCCGTCCGATCTTGGCGACGGGAGCGTGGACGCGTACGTGACGCTTTTCGCCAAGCATATGGATGCCTTCAAGTACTGCTGCTACTCCCTGGACTAATATGCCCTTCACTTGCTTCATGTAATGGTGCATGCGTTGCTACGACCGCCACCTTGCTAAACCCGGCGCATGCGTTGTACGCTGTTTATGTAAAATCAATAAATGAATAAATATTGACAATCTCTACTATACTTAATAAGGCTGAGGGAGGTCATTTGTCGGCGCATCTGCCTCGGGCGTGTCCGCAGCGTGCGCATACCATATCAGCCCTCTGACGACGTACAAGCATGGAACTCCAAAAACCTAATCGGAATGCATTCTTGAAGGGATTAATTAAGAGGCGAGATTCAAATATAGGGGCTCAAAGGAGATGAGATTGCGCAAAACCGAACCGTGCAGCAGGAAATCGAAGGGGCGGGCGAGAACAGAAGCGTCAGTGGGGAATGCGAAACTTTTAGGGACGAACGGCACTGGAGATGAAGAAGGCCATGGTGGCCGCTGTGCAGTCTGTGACTGTGGTGCATCCCCTTTGAAATTAAGGACACAGGAGGGAAGAGGAGGATATGAGCTGCCGATTTTGCTAACATTTGATGTCAATTGGTGGCCGGCGACGAGGAATCTGAGATTGAAGCACTGGGTCGTGAAAGAGAAAGAGACGAGGGAGAAAGGAGAGCAACGGCTTGGCTGCGTAGGTGAGGGAGCAGAGAACCAGGATGAGGAAGGTCTGAAAATTGCAGCCCATTAGCCAACCGATTACCCATTTTTTTCTTTTGCTTTTCCTTGTAGTGAAACTTCGATACATCGCGAAGCAGCAGCAGCAGCAGCACACCAGCTTGCCAACCTGGTACGAGCAAGTCGCATGCTAAAACGACAACTTCTTAAATATATGCCCATATGTTTCTGGAGTGTCATGTGATTTTGAAGCATACACGAAATTCTGTAGTTTTTTTTTCATTAGAAGGTCTTGATATTCTTGTGAATAAATCATATTTGTCACTATTGATTTTCCTTGTATATGTAGCATTTTTTTTAAAAAAAAGGCTCTGTTACGGTACCTTTTTTACCTCTCAAGAGGTAAAAGGTCAAAATTCATCTCAGCCATTGATTATAAAATAGGAAAAAAGTTAAAAATTTAATTCAGGGTAGGAAATTGTTTGAGATCCGCTTCCTCCGCTCCTGGTTCTTCGTGCCGCATCGCGCCCGCAGCCTCCGATTCTTCCGCTGGGTGCGTCATCCATTCCACCGTGCGGTCGCCACGACTCTATCTGCTCGACCGAGCCGTGGTGTTGCGGTGTGCTTGTCGTGCCGCACGGCAAGGAGGATCGCCTGTGCGTGCCGTCATCCATGGATTCCAAATTCGTCACTTGATGATTGCTCACACCGTAGACATTACCATGTTAATCAGTGCTCAATGAAGTGCATGTGTCGTTCCCTCAAAGAACAAAAATGAAGTGTGCATGTGCTTGTCATTATGGTTCTCGTATCTGAACCTTTTCTACGTGAAAAAAGGTAAACATGGAAACGTCCATGAGGTCTCACGCGCGTGAATTCGTGTCACGTCCAAAGAAAAAACAATTTTACATGCCTCTCAAAGTTCGGTGCGCCAAAAGAAAAGGAGAGCGTGCATAATGCCATCACGGCTGAATTTTTCACGTGAAACACAAAAAATTCAACTCCCACCAACTAACTTGGAAACAATATCCTAACAACCTTAAAAATAAATTTTCTGATAATTATGGGAGTCTATTACCTCTTAGGAGGTAAAAGCTCCTTGATCTAGTTAAAATGAATGGTCTATATTTATTTCGAGATACCGTAAAAATGGCCAAAAAAGGCTCTGGTCGAATAGCTAGCCGCAGAAAATAGCTAGCCACATAAAAAGGCTCTGGTCGAGACTCATTTGATTCAGGAAAACGTCCATTCCAACTACCTCAACTATATATACCGGTAGTCTGATTTTCCCCTCTTTACAAAACCGAGTAACTGTGCTCCCTAAATTTGCTTTACCACATGTATTCCCTCCCATGTCAGTTTGGGATGGTGGCGTGGCTGACTTGTGGCCCCTAGCAAACTGCGGACTTACATGTCTGTCAGAGCTACGGTTAAAGGACAAAGGAGCAAGGTGTCAAATTTACATGCTTCGGACATCTGAACATTCCCACCGCGCTACTCCTCCTTCAATGCCTCGGAGCGGCTTCCTACACTATCGCTCAATTGGTGATGACCTTAGGCAACTATGACCGCAGCGGCGGCATCAACGCAGGGGAATCGTCAATGTACCTCCTGTCCATCTCCGACGATGTGTACCCCAATGTCCGCACTCCAGGTGGCTTCCTCCGCAGTAACAGCGGATCCAGAAACTCTGCCCTCGGCCCATTCCTGACAGTCACCGACAATGCCATTGTTTCCTAACGGTTTGTGGACCTTTCCTGATAGTAGTTGGCCGATGGGAATAACCCGTATTCAGGTAATGAGCGGAAATGGTTTTGAAAAAGGAATTTTTCCATCATTACTTACTATAACACGTTCAAGATCGTTGCAAATGAAAATAATATTGTGTCCACATACATAAAGTTTCATATACCCAAGTCAATGAGTGATCTCTCATCTCATCCCCTTGATCCCATCCAACCACCATTGCTGTGCCAAGAGCAGTCCAGCTGGGTCTTCTGGACATTGAGAGCCCTTTCGTAAACAAATAGTTGGGCCCCTTACCTAGGGCAAGTATTTTAGTATTGTCTTCATAGCTTGCATCATGCAGTTAAATTTTTAGTTCACATTAAATGTTACCTCTCCAACAGGTAGTCTTTTCCCACAGGAGATCTTCTTCGCATGACATATTACTTTTGTAACAGCGCAGAGAAATGACATCTCCAATGCAATCTGGTACTAACTTTTGTCCTCCAATGTTTCAGCTTATTACTAGTTAGGAACTCGCGAGCGATGTACTGTTAATTATTTTGTTTCTACAATCAGTTATGCAGCCTTCAATAATCAGCCGTGTAATATCCTTGTCGTTTCAAGAAGTCATAATCCAGAACCCTATTATGTTTCATCTTATTAGTTGGGAAGTGGGAAGCGTGTGTCATGCAATTAATTATTTGGTTTGATGCGATTATCAACTACTTAGTCTTGAATAATATGCCACGCACCATGCGTGTTCCATTCAAAATGTTATCACAAAGAACACTGTTGTAGGGAACAATATGCTTATCTGCTATGATCTTCTCTATTTGAATAGGTATCAAGATGTACCGTATCCTAATGTAGTTGAAATCACAAACTGGCATCAGGATGGAAGCATACTAATGTCAACTCATGCAATATGGTCCTTGCCTTGATCTTTTATGTTTCATTTTAGTTATCATTTGGGAAGTGGGAACCGTGTACCATTCCATTAGTTATTTTGTTCGACGCAATTATAAACAACTTAGTCTTGAATAATCAGCCAAGCACCACGCGTGTTCCTTTCAAAATGTCATCACCAAGAACTGTTGTGTTGCGAAAAATATGCTCATCTGCTTTGAAATTCTCTATTTACATTGGTCATTATGTACCGTATCCTAATGTAGTTGAAATTAAAATGGATTATAACTACCTTTCTTTTTTTTTGAGGAACAACTACCTTTCTTGCGTGTCCTTATAGGCCAAGGCCCATCAATTCAACAGACCCAGTGGAAGCCTCTAGAGGTCTGGTAAACAAACAAGGCTACCGGCTACTCCCATATGAAAGTTGTATATCGTTGCTCAATTTTTAGCAAAACTCTATTGAAATGCTGTCAAAATTTCATAAGTTTTAAGTTATTATTTGAATTAATATATGAAATATTTAAATCTCATCAAACCCTACTACAAATTCATTCAAATATGTCTTAATTTCATTTTTATGTGTACGATAGACACATGTCAAACGAGGTCAGATTTCAAGTAAGAGGAAAAATGGGGGCAATCTTACAGAGGGTATTTATGTCTTTTGGCAGCGGTGTCAACATGGTTTAGATGTTATATATAACGGAATAAGCGCAACCTGTTTGCTACATATTGGAAAAGTTTACCTCTAGAAAAGGAGTTCTATTTTCTCAATAGACACAAACAGGGGGCAATTTTGAGCTGCCCCAAATTTCAAAGTAGAAACCAAGCACCGTTCCATCAGTTGACTTTACTATCCTTCCATAAATATCTCGGTGTACATTGATTTGAAGGAATTTCTTTAACAAATGAACGCAAGTGTCGTTTGCTGAACATAATTTCTACATTATCAGCTTGAGCTACAGCATTGTAGAGGTGATAGACCTCACCGAATAATGATTGATCCAACAAGATTGTCCCAGCTAATTAATGGTCCTTGTTGGTCGAGAGGAAAGCTAATTATAAGCCGATTAATTTTTAAATATTAGGATACTGTACATCATGACCTGTTGATACAGACAAGATCATTCCGGGTGACGACAGTTGTAGTCCAAATAGAAAGATTTTCGGGGGTGACATTTTGAAATGAACACGCATGGTGCATGGCTCATTATTCAAGACTAAGTATCTGATCAATCGCACGCATCAAATTAAATAGTTAATGGCAATATGGCATGCGACGCGGTGCACACTTCTCAGCTAATAACAAGCTCCAACTTAAAAGAAAAAAGCAAGATGCGAATTCCATCCGTACGCCAACACACATTTGTTTGAAGGAATGCAACATATTGGTCCAAACCCTGCCGGGCGATCCAGGTGTGATGGACCACTTCTTGCCGAGTTCGCAAGATACGCATGGGTATGACGTTTGCTGTTAGCTACCGGACGGGAAATGGCGACCTTTCCTGATGCCGGTCTCCAGACTGCCGCCGACAGTGACATTGTTTCCTACGGATTAATTGCGGACCTTGCCCATTGGTAGTTGGCTTTGCGGGAATAACCCATTTTCTGGTAGTGAGCCGACATGGTTTTGAAAGTGATATTTGCCCATCATTGTTTGCTATAACACATTCAGATCTTTCCAAAAAAAAACTACAGTGTCCGCATAACTAAAGATTCATATACTCCCGAGTCAATGACTGATCTCTCATCTCATCGCCGTGATCCCTTCCAACCACCATTCTGGTGCCAAGAGCAGTCCAGCTGGGTTCCTTCTAGACATTGAAAACCCATTCATAAGCATGTAATTGGCTACCTTACCTAGGACAACTATTTTGGTATTGTCTTGATAGCTTGCATCATGCGGTTAATTTTTTAGTTCACATTAAATGTTACCTCTCGAACATGTAATTTTTTTCAACAGGAGGTCCTCATATACACCTTCATTTTTTCAAAGCTGGGTAAAAATGAAATATCTTGAGCTATCTTATGTAACAGCATAGAAATTACAACTCATCCAATGTAATCTGGTCCTTACTTTGTCGTCCAATGTTTCTGTTGGGAACTCAAGAGCAATGTCCTGTATATTATTTAGTGTCCACAATCAGTTTACTGCTGCGACTAATCAGTTATGCAGCCAAAATAATCAGCCGTGCAATATCTTTGTCTCTGTCAAAAAGTTATAATCAAGAACTCTTACTTAGGTTAGCAGGATGGGTGGATGGCGACTGTTCCCATCGGTTAAAATTAGTATATCTTACACTACAAGAATATAGAGTTTTAGTCACCAAGTTTTAATGAACAAGAAATTTTTTACTTTGTTGGTCACTAAAAGTTGATCAATAGTGACCAATTTTGAGAATATTGGTGAATAAACGGTTTTAGTGGCTAGCGTTATATATAGTGACCAAGATTGTGTTGGTTACTATATAGTTTCAGTGACTATCATTTATAATTATTGGTCACTATATACATATAGTGACAAGGTTTTAGCCACCATAATGTGACCAAGCTTGTTGGGGACAAAATAGCTATTGTGACCAATAATACACAAATAGTGACCAAGTGCCTGGTGACTAATAGTCATTTTCCTTGTAGTGTTTCTCATGCCATTAAAAATTAAAACGACTTACAGTGAGCTTTCGTTTTAGAAAAAAAAATACACAATTACCATTATTTAGCTACAATAAAATCTGGTGGAGTCATGTATTATTTATGTGCCACCTCTGTTATTGTAGCTCAAGCTGACAATGTATACATTTACTTGAGCAGATGGTACATACATTCTTTTGTTAATAGCATATTCCTTTAAATCATAACCTGGCATAACGATGGAAGCATACTAATGTCAACTCATGCAATGTGGTCCTTGCTTTGATCTTTTATGTTTAATTTTAATTATTATTTGGGAAGTGGGAATCGTGTACCATTCCATTAATTATTTTCTTTGATGCAATTATAAACAACTTAGTCTTGAATAATAAGACATGCACCAGGCGTGTTCCATTCAAAATGTCATCACCAAGAACTCTTTGGTAGGAAACAATATGCTTTGATCTTCTCTATTTGAATAGGCCATAATGTACCGTGTCCTAATGTAGTTGAAATTAAAATGAATTATAACTAGCTTTCCTTTCATGTCCCTTATAGGCCAAGCCCCACAAATTTAACAGACCCAGCCCTCTAGAGATTTGAGTCTGGTAAACAAACAATGCTACTGCACATATGACTGTTGTATATTGTTACCCAAAATTTAGCAAACACTTTTGAAATGCTGTCAAAATTTCATCAATTTTAATTTGAATTAATATATCTACTATTTAAATCTCATCAAACCCTACTACAAATTCATTCAAATATGTCTTAATTTCATTTTTATGTGTACTAGACAAATGTCAAACCAGGTCATATTTTCAAATAAAAGGAAAAATGGGGTCAATTTTACAGAGGGTATTCATGTCTTTTGGCAGTGGAGTCAACATGGTTTAACGGAATAAGCTCAACCTGTTTGCTTCATATTGGAAAAGTATAGCTCTAGAAAAAGAGTTCTATTTTCTCAATAGGCACTTAATTTAAAACAGGGGGCAATTTTGTAGCTGTCCCAAATTTCAAAGTAGAAACCAAGCACCGCATTGCATTAGTTGGCATTACTATCCTTCCATACATATCTCGATGTACATTGATTTGAAGGAATTTCTTTGACAAAAGCCCGCAAGAGTCGTTTGCTAAACATAATTTCTACATTATCAGCTTGTGCTACAGCATTGTAGAGGTGTGATAGACCTCCCCGAATAATGACTGATCCAAAAAGATTGTTCCAGCTAATTAATTAATGGTCCTTGTTGGTAGAGAGGAAAGCTAATTATAAGCCTGATGATACACACAAGATCATTGCTGGTGACGACAGTTGTAGTCCAAATGGAAAGATTTTCGGGGATGACATTTTGAATTGAACACGCATGGTGCATGGCTCATTATTGAAGACCAAGTATCTGATCAATCGCGCGTATCAAATTAAATAGTTCTAATAACAAGCTTCAACTTAAAAGAAAAAAAGTAAGATACAAATTCCATCCGTATGTCAACGTACATTTGTTTGAAGGAATGCAACATATTTGTCCAAACCCTGCCGGGTGATCCAGGTGCGATGGACCACTTCTTGCCGAGTTCGCAAGATACACATGGGTGTGACCGGACGGGAAAGGGCGACCTTTCCTGATGCCGGTCTCCAGACGGCCACCAACAGTGGCATTGTGTCCTACCGGATTATGGACCTTGCCTGTCTTTAGTTGGATGCCAGGAATGACCAATTTTCTGGCAGTGAGCCGATATGGTTTTGAAAGTGGTATTTGCTCATCATTATTTGCTATAACACATTCCCAGATATGTGCAAAAAGGAAATCTTAGTGTCCACATAGATACAGTTTCATATACCCCCCGAGTCAATGACTGATCTCTCATTTCATCGCCTTGATCCCTTCCAACCACCTTTCTGGTGCCAAGAGCAGTCCAGCTGGGTTCCTTCTGGACATTGAAAACCCTTTGACAATCATGTAGTTGGCTCCCTTACCTAGGTCAATTTTTTAGTTCAGATTAAATATTACCTCTCCAATAGCTAATCATATTCAACAGGAGGTCTTCACATGACCTTAATTTTCGCAAAGGCTGGGTAAAAATGAAATATCTTGAGCTATCTTATGTAACAACATAGAATCACAACTCAGGCAATGTAATCTGGTCCTTACTTGGTCGTCCAATGTTTCTGTTGGGAACTCGAGAGCGACGTCCTGTTAATTATTTAGTGTCCACAATCAGTTTACTGGTGCGACTAATCAGTTATGCAGCCGTATATCTTTGTCTCTGTCAAAAAGTTATAATCAACAACTCTTTTGTAGGGGGGCGGGATGGGTGGATGGCGACTGTTTCCATCGGTTACAGTGAGATTTCGTTTCAGGAAAAAAAATACACAATGACCATTATTTAGCTACAATAAAATCTTGTGGGGTTTTGTATTATATTTATGTGCCACCTCTGTTGTTGTAGCTCGAGCTGACAATGTACACTTACTTGAGGAAATTGTACATACATTCTTTTGGTAATAGCATATTCTAATGTCAACTCATGCAATGTGGTCCTTGCTTTGATCTTTTATGTTTCATCTTAATTATAAGTTGGGAAGTGGGAACCGTGTTCCATTCCATAATTTATTTTGTTTGATGCGCGATTATCAACAACTTAATCTTGAATAATAAGCCACGCACCATGCATGTTCCATTCAAAATGTTATCACCAAGAACTCTGTTGTAGGGAACAATATGCTTATCTGGTATGATCTTCTCTATTTAAACAGGTATCATGATGTACCGTATCCCAAGTTGAAATTAAAATGGATTATAACTAGCTTTCCTTTCATGTCCCTTATAGGCCAGGCCCCACCAATTCAACAGACCCAGTGGCACCCTCTACAGATTTGAGTCTGGTAAAAAAAAAAAAGACTACTGCACAGGTGAGTGTTGCACATATTGATGCTTAATTTTTAGCAAAATTCAATTGTAATGCTGTCAAAATTTCATCAGTTTTATGTTTAGAAGATGATTAATAAAAATATTCAAATCTCATCAAATTCTAGGACAATTTTTTTCAAATGTGTTAATTTCATTATTATGTATACAACAGACATGTAAAACCAGGGCATATTTTCAAGTAAAATGGTATATAAGGGCAATTTTACAGAGGGTATTCATTTCTTTTGGCAGCGGAGGCTACATTGTTTGGAGGTCATAACGGAATATGGGCAACTTCTTGCTTCGTTATTGAAAAGCAGATCTTTTTCACAATAAACTCTCAATTTAAAGCAAGGGCGATTTTCTAGCTGCCCCCAACTTCATTGTACAAAGTAAGCATCGCAATGCACGAGATGACATTACTTTGCTTCCATACATATCTCGGTGTACATTTATTTGAAGTAATTTGCTTTAACAGAAGCTAGTGCCTTTCACTTAACATAATTTATATATATTATCAGATTGAGATATAACATTCACTAAACAGATATGCTGATTTATGACAATTTTATTATAAATCTGTCACTATTTTTGGCTTTTCCCCATTTTCGGCCAACGTTAATGACATTTTCATATTCGTCGCTAACATGTCGTATTTGAAATAAAAAACCATATACCTTGATGATTTAGTGATGTAAACTTATGAACAGTACGTCCAGGGTAACCGTGTGGCTGTTTTGGGTGGCCGGTTTGTCTCTAAAAATCCCGTTACAAATACGGCGACCAACATGGACCCACATTATTTGTCATAAACCCCATCCCATGGTCGTTTCTGGTCTACTTAGCATCCTAGTCAGCAAGAGCGAGCCCACGTGCCAGGCTTTTCGAGGCAAAGTGCCATAGGGGCCCACGTGTTAGGAGCAGGGGTCTCATGACCAAATATTTTTCGTCACGAGCAACAGACGTCCGGCAACAACGCACCCTAAAGCACACACATGCCCACGTGTCAAGGACTATGGGGCCCATAGTCAAGTCAATTCATCACTGATTTCATTTGCCCACATGTAGTGCCACGTGGCACACCATGAAGAAAGCCGCAAGCCCACATGTCTTGCACCGTGGGGCCCAGCCCCACGGTCCAGTAATTTTTGTCACACTGCTTTTCAGTTGCACATGAGTATCACCACGAGTCGCACAAGGAAGCATTTGTCGGGCCCACATGTCAGGCAACCTAGGACCCACGTCTAACAATTTTCGTCATTGATTTTAACCTCTGTCGGACCCATGTCTGGGACCCACAAATCAGGTTTAACCGGGGTCTACTTTTCCAACGTTTTTCATCATTGATTGTTCGTGGCCTCTAAAAATACCACGTGGTATCCATGTCAGGATCCACTTCTCGATATAGTCACGGATGGGCTGAATCTTCATCTGGACTAGCTGTTTTCGGACTCAATTGTCTTGCTGAAAAGCCTTCATCGGCCTGCGACCCATGGCGCACTGAACTGCATAAGAGTGACCCACCCATCGGTGAATCATACATTTGATTCTGGTACTTGGTGCGAAAAATCAATTTGGATGTTGCACGGCTGTTTGTTTTGGCGGCAGGACCACCCTGGTCACTAGCAAATTCATTGAGACTGCAAGGTACCATCGAGGTCCAAGAGAGGTGTTGGCGATGAGTGCATCACGGCGGCGGCTTTCTGCCAGCTACAGCGGAAGATCCCGCCAAGGTACGGATATTGATGAATACATACATTCATATTCATAATCATCATGGTTCCATCATTTGAATGACAAAGATATAGATGAAGAAGTTAATGTAATGAAACAGCCAGGCTGCCTGCCTCCTCGGTAGATCGAAAACATGCCACGTTTCGCACACATCTTTTGATTGTAGCTTAAAGAATATATGTTATTACAATAAAGTAATTTAACTTACGTTTTCAGTCAAAAACAACATCAAAGTAATGATATCAGGCAACCACAGACCTTGAACCCATTCCTTGCTCCAGATCTGTGGATTTTTCAGAATCTGTAACACAACAAAACAAACCAAAGCCTCATACCTAAGAACTCAGCATTGCACGAGACATGAATAGACCAACCAAATGTAGTAAAAAAGCAAGGAGGACCGGCAATCACCGCATCCCACAAATAATCACAGACAACCTAAACGTGTATCAAGTCTTCGCTGGTGCTTTAGTTCTGCATTCTCCACTGCTATCGTCAGAGCCTTGCGAGGATGACCAACTATAGGTATTTCCGCTCAGGGAAGAAAGGGGCTGCAAAAAAATAGCAAGGAGAGTCAGGAATGGGCCACCAGGGAGTACGGGGCGGCGAATGAGGCGGAGAAGGATTCAGGGTCGTATCAATGGTGCGACGAGAACAAGAGTAGGAGGTTGGGGATGACTCTGTTGAGGAGAAGGATTGGGATACTTTATGACTTGCCCGAGGTACTTTCCTCATCGGCGGCATTGCGGAGAGCAAAAGAGAGTGGAGTGCGGCACATCAGGAAGGGCTGGTCAGGGATGCGGCATCGCTGTGGGCCTTGCCGCCTCTGCTGCCCAACCAGAGAGGGAGAATGACACATGGACCACAATGATTTTCGAAATTTCCAGCCATTCATTTTCCCACCTTTCTTCATAATTAAATATGATACTTACATTCCTTAAAAAAATATGGCAATTTCTATGTGTGTATAACATGGTATAGGAAACAATTTTTATTTTCGGTAAACCTTGTGAAATGCTACATATTTTGCAATTGAATTCTATGAAAACAGCAGGAAATATCAACATCTTCTGATTTTCAAAGGCATTAAAGACTTCATAAAATCTTGGAAAATGGTACAAAATTGTCTTGTCTGATATAGTATCTTATAGAAAAAATTATATACTATTATGGAAGCCGTGTGGGTTCCTTGACAAGGCCAATGTGACTTGATTTTCTTTTATTAATTACTTTGAATTCAATTTGAAACTTGTACAGGTTTCAGAATTCCAAATTGACGACAAACTTTTTTTCTCTGTATGGAATTTAAAGAACCTATTCCACGAGTGCACTTGTTTTGAATGAACTTTTTTCAAGGTATTGCTATTATATATTGTTTATCCATCTATATCCGTGTGTCGCCGTTGAGACGTTCTATAGCAGGGAGATTAAAACCAAACAAGGTTCGCAAACAGGTTTGAACACTCTACCGGTCGCGTCATGCTAATATTATTGTGTATTGTCTGTGTTTCTGTAGTTTTGCTAACCACAAATATTATTTCTATAAAATTAAATAATTGTAGGCAATAGATGAAAGTATCAAACTGGCATTCATATTTCATTTATTCGACACCAAGAACAACACATATTTCATACTCGCACGGGCATAGAATGGAATGTCATTCCTGAATAATGTTTGTACTTTTTCAGCAAACACAGTAATATATCTTTTCCACCTATACAAAATATTATGAATTTCTCGAAAGTAACTCTGGTGCGAGAGATGGATTCGTGGTCACTTCTTTCTTGTAAGAGATAAAGCAAAGAAAACAGTGTTATCACTTTCATTATTCTTTTGGATGTAAGCTGGACTCATGTGCTGCTCCACCGTCCTGACAAAATCATCCATTGCTTCTTCTGATGGCCCAAAATGTTCCACTATTATTGGTTCGAGCACAGCCCTGTACGTGTATGCTAACATCTTCGGGTTGATCAGGTCGCTAGACAAACCAGTCGTAAAACTGTGCTCTTCAATTTTGGAAATGGAAAACGAACCCTGCTCTTCTATTATGTCCTGTAATTCTTTCTGATATGGCGCATGAAGAGGTATATAGAAATTCTTCAATCTTTCTTTGTCGATTACATCCTAGCAAGCAAGTCAAAGCATTAGATTGGAGCATGGAACAATGAACAAATTTAGGAACGTGAGATGCAAGGATGACCGGAAGGGGAGGGGGGCAAGACCATACCCTTGATGCCATGTCGTCTAAAATGCGACCTATAAGCTCCCATACTCTAGTGGACTTCATGTCGGGGTCAGGGGAACCAGTTCCGTTCAAAGAAAGGACCATCCTTCCTCCAGGAGCAGTCTCTTGTGCCCTGGACTCCAAGAATAACATGAAGTCCTTCCTGAACTGCTCAGCATAAGCACTAAGCACAATTGGACGCATTTTTTGCCACATTTGTTGGTCCGCATTGTACATTGGAATGCCATTGTTCACCAGCTCTTCAGGAGCCTATGTGATTATTAAGAAGCTTAAATAACTCCAGAATACCGTAAACGGAGATTGTGTTGTTGTATAGTATAGAATGAAAATGAAACCCGTACCTGTGAAAGCCAGTGCAAGCTATTGGATGAGAGGATAAGCTGCATCGATGCAGCAGTGAACAACCTTTCATAGAACGACCCAGGCACGACACTGGTCAGGATAACCGGGGCACCGTGCTCTACAACATTGGCCCCGTTATGCCTCTGCTGGAAAGCCACCAAATGATTTACAACGGCGTTGAAATCATTGCTAGGAAGATCGTTGAGGAGCAGGCTCAGCTCCGGGGGTGGCTTCTCGAGCTGAAGATATTGATGGCAAACGGCGTCGACGGCCACCGAAACCAGGGAGAGCGCACTGGGGCCACAGGAGCAGCCGAGGTCGGCTATCACCAAGCTACAGGGGAGAGAAGCGCATAACTCCGTGATTGCTTCTTCTATCAGGGCTTTCATTCTACCCTGCTCAGCACTCTGCGTACAGGTTTTGTTTCTCGGCGTTATTCGTCATATTTTTGCTTATCGATGTGTGAACTCTTTGTTTCTGTGTCTAAGCTCCAACAGTATTACCCTCACATAGAACCAAGACCCACGATGCCCACCCATAAAAAAAATTGCATGCCAAGGAGAGAAAACAGGTTCGGTGAAGTGTCGTCAGTAGGAGATAGAAGTAACGCACCTGAAATGTGGAGTTGCGAGCATAGCTAGTTTCACCTTCTCCAGGATTCATCCGTATAGTTTGCTTCGCGTCCATCAGCTCGGTTTCTACTCTGTCTCCACCAAATAATCCAATCAAATGGCCACACACACTTGGCAAGCTTAATTCGGTATATATGGCGCGATCTCGATGAAGAGAACAATGTGTGACAAGTCCAGCATTTATATATCAAGTAGGTTGGATTATTTATTTAGAGGATTGGATCACGATGAATGCGGTGGGCCCAAGCCAGCATTGGACCTACAACTTGTGCATCAGTTTGTTGAGACTTCAGACTTTTTCTATATAATCCTTATCTAGATTGATTGAGGCCTTGATTTTGTGACACTTTCTATGGCTTGGCCACATAATTAGAGCTCTTTTGCGTTACAGAGAGAAGTAGGAAGGGTAAAAGGGTGTTGGGATGATGCCAAAGGCTACTCGATAAGGCGAAGCCTCGAAGGTCATAGACTTGATGCAAAGGCTTTTGAGCAAGGGACCAATCAATTAGAGGTTTACATAATGAACTGTAGGGAGGCGTAACAGACTTGCTTAGTGGCTAAGTTGTAATAACGGGATACCTCACCTCTATAAATATGAGGAAGTGGATCCCTGTAAGAATAACGGTTTTCCGGGCCATGAGCCAGTAAGATCATTTTCTCCATTCCTAATTCTCTGACGTCTCTGCCACCTTCTCGTCCAGCAACGCGGATTGAAGAGGCTTCGACACTCAACAAACAACAACACCTGGTTATAGTCTTCCCAACTCTCTTCGCAAGTAGGCTCGAGGGCTTCGCAAGACACAGAAATATCAATACAGTTGTGTTGGGGGCTTCGCACCCCTACTTCAGGGCTTCGTCCCCCCAACAAAGGGCATGTTTTTAACATTAAGCGTTGCTCAGATGCTTAGGTTCCTTGTGGTGGAACCAAACACATTGGAGTTAATATCCAATTTGGCACTGGTGTTGTATTTACTGCAAATTATTCTTTCTGTGGGAGATGACGTCTCCATCGATAGGCAACCACTTAGCTACGGTGACTTTTTGAATCTTAAAATTAGTCAGCACCTCCTCTTCTAGATATTAATTGGGGTACTCTGTGCGTGCATGCGTTTGTTCCTGCATTATTGTGGTGACTTTGTGAATCTCAAAATTAAATGGAACAATCTGGTGGGGTCATGCGTTATTTGACGGAGGTACCAGCTCAGTGTGTTTGTAGCTGGAACAAGGAAATAAAATTCCAATGCAAGAGAAGCGGCAAAACTGTCTTAAATACTATAATACATGCATAGACATTTCAACTCCAAGAACTATATATTGCATTTAATCTTTTTCTTAGAAACTGGATAACAATCAGTTCAAGAAAATATGTTATCCAGGGGGGAGCTGCCAGGACCACAAAGGGACAATAACATATGTAGGGAGTAACTCTTAAAGTGTACTTGTGGAACAATGAACTATGATGAAAAATGACTATCCGTCTACTTTTAGGTGTCCGGATATTTCTAAGGATGCTATCTGTTGAGCTTAAGGCACTTACTTTTTTTTCAGTTATATTGTTGCTGACCTGTGCAATTTGCCTATCGTTATATGCTATAAAATATGTCATAAACCCCTAATACGGGAGTGATTTATCATCTGATCTTCAAGATCTGTTCCAACCACAATTCTAGTGCCAAGAGCAGTCCTGGTGCTTCTGGAAATTAAAAGCTCAATTGTAAGCAAGGAGTTGGCTCCCTAACCTAGCGAAGGTATTTTTGTCTTGTATTCATAATATTACTCCGAAGCTAATTTTTTACTTCAGATAAGACAACACCTATACAAAAGCTCATCTTTTTCACGCCACCTTTATTTTTGCACGGTCCGGATAAAAATAAAATATCATGAGCTAACTATAATGGCAACAGCATACCAATGACATGTGATCAAACTTTGATGAAGGCCCTCCCATGGGAAGCAAAGGCTTGCCAAAGGACCAGATAAGCAACAGTCTGTCAATTAAAATGGGCTTCGCCAAGATAGCAGCCCTGAAGGTGGATACGAAGCCAGACCAAAGCACTCACACCCAGGGTGGCGAAGGCCACAAGACAGCCGGAGCAGCAAAGTAACACAATCCAAGAGAAATCTAGTAATTGTATATGTAAATCGACTGCCTAACTCCCCCGTAAATAGAGAATTGAGTCACTGTAATGGCACATGGTTTATGGAATGCAATTGTAATACTCCCTCCGTCCCAAAATATAAGCATTTTGGTCAAAGTAAAACTTGTTTAACTTTGACTCGCAACAAACAAAAATTAATAGCACTTGATTATATATATGGTGCTGTTAGAGTTTTTGTCACGAAAGCAACTATACTAATATGTAACTTTTATATTTTAAATATTTTATTTTGGTGAATATTTTTAGTCAAAGTTGATGATGTTTGATAGTCAGCAACTTCAAAAATGCTTATATTCGGGGACGTAGGTAACAATATCCCACTTCCTTGAGCCCTCCCTTTTTGTTGAGGGCTTCAGACAACAAATAGTGCGAACCACACACCATGGCATCAAATATTCTGTTGGATAGATTAATCAGTTACTTAGTCTTGAATGATAAGCCATGCACCATGCGTGTTTGTTTCAAAATGATACATCATTGACAAATTTTGCGTAGGGACCACAATTGTCCTCATCAGCTGTGATCGTGTCTGTTAGAATATCTCATGATGTACCTTATTCTAATATAGTGAAAACTATAATAAATTAAAATTGGCCTTCATTTCAACAAAAAATTCAAGGACAACTGATTAGCTAGGATACAATGCAATCCTGTAGAATCAAGCATTACTTGAGGGCGGTATCACCTCTACAACGCTCAATATAATAATGTATTAATTCTGTTAGGAAGATACTGCTCGTATCAATTTTGTTGAATGGATAGAGAAAAATAATATACAAAGTTTGTGTAGGAATGGGCAGAGCCTTTTTAATTAATACTTCTTGAACAATCAGCCACGCACCATGCGTGTTTATTTCAAAATGTCATCATAATGAACACTTGTGTTTGGACTACAACTGTCTTCATCGTCTTTGATCTTGCCTATTTAAATAGCATGCCATGTGTTGGGATCTCGCCATTCTCAGAATATTCTGTACAAAAATGTCTAAAGGGTAGAAAGGACAATTCACTAATGGCTGACGTCATTTTGGAGCATGTCTCCATTCCTGAGCTGTCGCCTTTTTTGAGCCGTCGCCATTTTAGTACATATGGCGATCCCCACCATCAGCCCCTCTGCTATTTGGTCTTGGCTTGCACAACAAGACCTAATATCTATTTCTACTTAGAAAACCAAATACAACTCAAAATCTGGTTTCAAGGATTGTCTTTAGCAACCTACCCTTGTGCGCCTCACTAAAAACTCCATCCCAAAAACCTGATGGGAAAAAAGAGCACAGAGAAAAGATCACGCACACACTAGGGTTTATACATGAGTGAATTGATCCTCCTGTACCACACCCGGTCGATGCAGATGAAGTAGTCGAAGTAGTTGTGGCCGAAGGTCGACGTCAGTTTTTGAAGTCTTCTATCACATGCATCAGGCAAGATTCTGTCTTTTTTTGGGTGATCTTATCCTTCAATAGCACCCCTAGCCTGTCTTGGTTGGTGTTCGCGAGAGAAGCATTACACTTGAAAGTAGGCAAGTCGACAACGATGCCAAAATTGGGGGCGAGCACCTCGAGCCAAAGTTAGCAGAGGCGTAGTCGATGCCAACAACGAAATGCTGATGAGGCCCTCTTGCCGAAGTTGGGGGCGACGAACTCACGATGACGATGCTGAAATTGGCGGCAAGCCCCTCTTGCAAAACATGGCGAAGACGTAGTCGATGCCGATGTCAAAATTGGCGATGAGCCCCTCTTGCCAAAGTTGGCAGAGACGTAGTCAATGTCGACGCCAAAATCGGCAGCGAGCCCCTCGAGCTGAAATTAGCAGAGGCGAAGACATGCCGATGCCAAAATTGGTAGAGGCGAAATCAATGCCGATGTTAAAATTGGCGGCAAACCTCTCGAGCCGAAATTGGCGGACGCAAAGTCGATGCCAATGCGGCAAACCCCTCGAGATAAAATTGGCGGAGGAGAAGTCGATGATGGTGCCGAGATTGGTAGCAAGCCTCTCGAGTCAAAATTAGCATAGGAAGAGTCGATGCGGATGCCAAAATTGGCGGAGGCGAAGTCGATGATGATGCCAAAATTGGCGGCGAGCCCCTCGAGCCAAAATTGGCAGATGAGAAGTCGATGTTGATGCCAAAATTGGCAGAGGCGAAGTCGATGCCGATGTCGAAATTGGCGGCGACCCCTCGGGCCCAATATTGGTGGAGACGAAGTCGATGTCGAAATTGGCGGCAAGCCTCACAAGCCTAAATTGGCAGAGACGAAGTCAATGCCGATTCAAAATTGGTGGTGAGTCCCTCTTGCCGAAGTTGGGAGAGGTGTAGTCGATGTCGATGACGAAATTAACGGCGAGCCTCTCGAGCTGAAATTGGGAGAGGCAAACTCTATGCTGATGCCAAAATTAACGGCGAGTCTCTCGAGCTGAAATTGGCGGAGGCGTAGTGAATGCCAAAATTAACGGCGACCTCCGCTTGCCAAAGTTGGCAGAGGCATAGTCGATGACGGTGCAGAAATCGGCGGCCAGC